>JAQNCA010000014.1:25095756-25109668 GCA_029783725.1 Acanthurus tractus
CTGCAAACCATTTTAGCTTGTGGCCCAAAAGCTCTGTGAATGAATAATGGATAGAGGTTTACCTCGCTTCTAGTAAAGAAAATATTGTAAAGTACAAAATTTGTGTATTTCAGTTGTGGTTTAAACATTCATGTACTGCAAAAAAATGTAAGAAGTTTTGAAGTTCAGATGACAAAAGATCAAAATTGGTTATCAAAGTGTATGTATAGTACAGAGTATAGATTATGGTATTGCAGTGGTTATTATTTACACGAGTTTAGTTTGTGTTAATTTTAACACAATGGACAATTAAGATAAAAAAATCCAATCTAATAACCTTAAAAAAAACAATATAGGGCTTCCTGCTGTCAGTTTTCTTACCAAAGCTGGTGAACAAAGTGAACCTGAAAACCAACTGAATCTGTACCTGAGAAAATGCAGGATCTACAAAAGTTCACTAGAAAAAATTCAATATTGATACTTCAGACGGTAAAATCAAGGCTCAGCAGACTGGATCTGCCAGGTCACAACAGTGCTGCAGCTACATTCACTGTAACAGGCGTCTGAAGAAGGCCTGTATCAGATGGGATTCCTTAACATTTCTATTGACACAGTGTGTTTTCCTGTGTAAATACTACGACAGCATAAAAGAATGCCTCAAATTTAGTCATGATTCTTAGTGTGACAGTATGTGGTGTATTTTTTTGTTCAGTAGCCACATCTGGCTTCCCCTATTTACAGTTTTTTGGGGGCACACTGCTCCTCTCGCCTCTCTAGTCGACTATTTCTTTTACATCCTCCTCTTTCATTATTTAAAACCCCTTTTTCTCCCTCTTTTTGACGCAGTTTATCAGTTTAATCAGCTTGCTGGGAGAGTGAGAAAGAGGAGGGCAGGAGGATGGAGAGGAGCGGGGTGGGTGGGTGGGTGATTGGGGGAAGGGCACACGTGAACCGCATCATTCTCACATCCTCGTAGTAATGCATCTTTATTAGGCTCCCGACGTCAGCCCGGGAGACGAGTCTCTGCTATCACTGTCAATTAGCTGGGGAGCCGCTCGGGGAAACAGCTTGCTTCTCTTTATTAATATCTCCGAACAACCACACGGCACTCGGATGTATAGAAAGAGGCTTTCTCTTTATTAAACACACTCAGAGCAGAAGTGCAAACCATACAAGAGCATGTCATCAGGCGGTGTAAGGTGCAGTTGCAGAGCTCAAGGTTTCATTTACTTGAGAGAATTTTCTAAAAAAAAAAAAAAAAAGAGGAGAAAGGATGAAGGGTGCTTTGCTTTATTCAACACAGGGACAGATATTACATTATCATTTCATCATGGCTTTCTGGCAATATGGCTTTTTCAATCAGCGGATACAGACATTATTTATTCATTGATGCATTTTTTAAAAGGCACACAAGATACAGCATAGCCAATCTCCATAGAGTTGACACAATCAAATATACATGAATGTAATATTAGTGTGAGATGGAGGCAGGGTGGCTGCTGGATAAATTAAACTTTATTCATAAGGAGAACAAGGTGAGGAAAAGGCAAAAAAAAAAAAGGTGGTGGTGGGGGGGGATGAGTGGAGCACATTTACTACACCACGTTTATGTCTCCACCCGCTCAACGATTATTTCTTCACAGAGATTTCTATTCGATTTGTCTGAAGCCTCTTCTAGTGTGTGTGCATCGCTTTCCGTTAGCCTGAGTGAATCTCTTGTGATGGCGCTGAGCGTGTGTGTGTGTGTGTGTGTGTGTGTGTGTGTGTGTGCGTGGGGTCTGGCAGTATATCCTTGCTTTAAGGCAAGTGTCTCTTTAATGAGGCTTTGCTGCAAAAGGAGCTCCCTAGGACTCTTGACGTGCTCTGCATTTCAAACACACACTCTCCTGCAGCACACGGACCACTAGCACATCCTCCTCTCCATCACACACACACACCTCGCAGGTTGATGTGTGTGTGTGTGTATGCCCCCCCGTGCCGAAGCATTGATCGGTGGCTTCCTGAACAGAGTGAGAGTTTGACAATGGAGGCAACCTTTCTGATGGAGTGGATCTGTCTCTCCTGCTCTCACTCTCCAACGTTTTCTTTCTCCTGCCCTTTCTTCTCCTCCTTCTCCGTTTTCCATTCTCTGACCTCATGTTTATGTATCTCACTGTGTCGAGGTGTTAGTCGGTGTCACTCTGTTAAAGAGCCCTCCTCCTTCACCTCCGTTTTCCTCCCCCTGTCTCTGCCTCACTTGTTCTCCTGCCGCAAAGGCCCAGAGACGTGATTAATATAAAAACTCCACAGCCAAAGTCAGGCGCCGACAAACAGGCTGTTGTATCTGTTGCTGAGTTGTGGTGAGTGGAGAACAAACAGGGGTAGAAGAAGATGCTTCGGACAACAAACATAAATCCTGTCAAACAATCACTAAAGTCTGGCTGCTCAGAGCGAAGGAGCCTTAATGGACGAAATCCGGAAAGCGGAGTGAATTTCTATGTGCTTGACAGCTTTGTCCGCGTTTTGGATCGAAGGCACAGGCTTTTTATTGGTTCAGACGATATCAGTGGCTTAGTAAATGTTGTGAAAGGCTTAAATGACAAAGTGTAATTGCAGTTTGAGCAGACAGGCTCAGTGTCAGAGCTTCCTAAACAAAGACTCAGCCAACTGGTTTTCACTTATTTGGAGCTCTGATGAACTAACAGTTTGGAGAATTGACTCAAGATGCAACGGAAACAAGTGTTTTCTTTCTCCGTGTGTGTGTGTGTGTGTGTGTGTGTGTGTGTGTGTGTGTGTGTTTGCGATGCTTCGCTTCATTGTTTACAAGGAGAATGAGGTGTTCAAGAGCAGAGCAGCTCATTTGTGGTTTTTGTGTGTTTAATGAATGTTATCAGCCTCTAATGAAAAGTATTGTTCTTCAGCACAACTAAATCAAAAGGAGTTTAAAGCGCGCGCTCACAGCCCACACACACACACACGCACACACACGCACACACATGCACGCTCAACGCATGGCGAGGAGGTCTCTGATGGTGACTCAACAGCATAGTTACAGGGGCTAACACCCCCTGAGAAATCAAACTCTCATTTAGACCACAGCCACTGCTCAATACTCGCTCAGTTATCAATCAGCTTCAGTGGAAGTGTGTGTGTGTGTGTGTGTGTGTGAAAACAGGAGGTGGGGCAGGATGGAGAGAGAGGGCTGAGGAAAAAAGGAAAGAGAAAATTGATTTATCTCCCATTGATGGTGGTGATTAGGCAGCAGATATGTGCGAGCTGACCTGTTTACAGCCCCCAGCCAATTAGAAAAGTTTTTCTGTTCAGTTAAAAAAACAACAACAACAACAAAAACCAGCTCAGTATACATTTCTCTTCATTTCAGGACCATATGGTAAATGTAAAAATAGCCTCAGAGTGGCGGAAAGCTGTGTGTTTGAGAGCCGTTGTGAAGGATTTTTAGAGGTGTGGAGAAAGCTGGTGAGAAAATGTGCATCTTAATGTGCGTCTCATTTTACCTTCAGTCCACTTCAGAGATTTTTAACACTAAGAAAAGACAGAAGTTGGGTTTTTTCTGGGAGACTTTTAAATAACAGGTTCATTACCCTCATTACTTTCTGACACTGTTGAGGAAAACTATCCTGAAACCCAAACTGTGGCAGAGAACCAGGTTTATCCGATAATGTTCCTGGTGTGTTTTTAATGAAAAATGGTGAAAGTAGTGCGCGGAAATATTTAAACTACTGTTAATAGCCGATGTTCCACAAAACTGAAACTGAGCCCCCCCATCCATGATGCAGCTGAGGCTGTGGAAGATCTTCTTTGTCTTTGCAGCCAGTGGTGAAGGCCAGAGAGAAACACGAGGGCTTTAAATCAAAAGAGTTCATTCCTGCTGCCTTGATGCTGTATTTGCACTTGCAAAACAAGTTCTACAGACCTTGAGGATTTTACAAACGGTTCCAGATGAATACAAGATAAGAAAAAGATAGTAATGGTGTTTCAGAAGTGGAGCAGGAACACAAAAGAATTAACAAAGGTTTATTATAGGAGTAAAGCCGGCTTGTTGTCCTTCTGCTCATATGGATTGTAAAACTTTTTATTTATTTCATTAAAAGCACATTTATTAAGATTTCATAAAAAATCCGTCTCAAAAATGTGGAGGTTTTTATTGCCTGCCTTAATCAAATTCTGTTTGATAGCAGCAAACATTTTCCAAGACTTTCAAAGAGTCTCAAACAGTGCAGATTGAGATCTTTGTTCTTTAGGATGATGGCTGAACCTCTCCGTCACCTCCACCCTCTCTGGACCAGGAGCAGGACATTTACTGACTCTGCCTTAACAGAATTTCTTGGTATCGAGGTCCTAAAATCCACTTTTGCTGCCATGTGAGCTCTCGCCGTGTGAAATTGCCGGTTGCAGCTTAAACACCGATTTATAAATAAATTTTCCTTGAGGTAATTTCATCACTCCTCAAGCATCGACCTCGGCTCTCAGAGGTGTCAGAATTTCTTTTCCATCACGAACAGGGTATTTGGGGTTGACAGCAGAGCAGGACCGGAGGGTTTGCAGGGGTTGGGGGCTGATGTTTGGTAATGAACATGGCGGAGACTCGAGGTTGGCACAGCAGGCTGCAATCTAATCAGCGTGGCACCTTGTTTTTTATCTCGACTTGAGGGAGAATTAGATATTTACCCGTGGCAGTTTTATCTTCCAATCACACGGCTGAGGTCTGCACACCTTGTTAAGAGCTTAGATGTGTCCAATCAGCCAGCTTAGGTGGGTTGTCAGCATGACTTTGCGCGTGTGTGTGATTGATTGTGTATGGGTGCTTTTAGCTGGTTAGCACTCTCCAATCAGCGTTCGTGTGTCTGCTGGCGGCTCACACTGGCGTTTAGTGTCTGTAGGCTGGCACAAATTGGCAATCAGGTGAGGTTGGCATGGACGAGGGCCTCTCCTCACCGGGATCCCGACTCCAATTGGCCCCCTTCTCCCCTTTCCCATCCTCTCCTTCCCTCTCTTCCTCTCTCTCGAAAAAAAAAAGCCGTTTAAACTTGACCCTTACAGGTGCTCCTGACAAAAACCATTACGGTCTCAATTACGCTATATATCTCTCTCCTCCTCCGCTGCTCGTTTTTTTTCTCTCCTCTCTCGTCATCCCTTTTCCCCCATTCCTTCCTCTGATGCTCATGGGAGCCCTCAGCGGTCTGCGTTGGCGCTTCCCTCCTGACTCTATCATCAGTCTATCGGACCTCTGCATCTCAGTCCACCTAATTAGTCACGGTTAAACCATCACTTTCTTCCTCCTCCGGACAACAGAACAGATATGTGTGAGGGAAAGAGAAAGCAGTGGGAGGACGATAGGCTGAAGCACACCAGGACACACTTGAGGGAAAAAAAAAGCTGTATATCACAGCGGTAACACTGCCAGAGTCGAGGGTTTCATTCCCCAAAGACTAGAGCCAACACTACCATGGCTGTAATGGCATGTATAGATGCTTCCAGAATGGGAAAACCTCCCGTTATCGATTCCAAAGTAAGCTTGCAGCATCCCAGTGCAGTTAGGAAACAGTGGCAGTAAGAGGGGGGGTAACTGCCACTTGGATGCATATGCATACTTATCAGTCCCTGATCATTTTCTTAGAGATTATTCCTTTGGAATTTCGCTCTTAGTGAGGGTAGACTAGATTTGGGGAGGAAGGTAATGTCATGCAGCACGATCACCTGCAGGAATCTGAACTGGGGAATGATGTGGGGATATTGTTCGTGTCTTCACCCTTAACCTTTTAAATGAGCCTTTTAACTGGCCACTGCAGCCCCACAACATGTGCTAGCATTACCAGCACACTGATATTCCTCTTTCATCCAATTTGGGCTGATAAACAAAATCTGTGTTTTTACAAAAAAAAATAGGAAAATTCATGTTTTCACTCAGGGCACCTTATGAGCATTTTGTGATGCTGTAAGCTGTATTAGTTGTCCCTGAATTGCATTTGAATTGCATTCTGTTTGGTCTTTGAAAGCACCTTCAGTTGCATAGTTTCAGTGTTAGATACTCGACCCCCCCTGTGATACTGAGCTGGTGAGAGGGTTTTATTTTCCTGAGCTGTGCACCATGGCGGACAGGTTTATAGCTCCTGTAGCTCCTACACCTATTTCTCTTTGTCAACTAGAAAGCAAATAAACATCTTTCTACAAATGTCACACTTTTCCTTGAAGTTGGAAACAGACCCAAGGCTTTACCATCAGAGTCTGCACTCCGCTGGGATCTCATCATCTGAACTCATGCATGCACTCATTATGCAGCAAGTGCTGTATAATGTACAGGACGGCATATGTTTATACTATAATAGTATGACAACTAGCTGTGGTATTGTCTCTTTTTCTTTCTCTTTTTTACTCCTCCTTTTGTCTTTCCAGCAGTTTACAATCATATGTGTGGAGAAGAGGAGGGCCGGTGAGCCGCTGGGAGACGGGCAAGAGAACCACGGAGCAGAGAGTGATGAATCTCCCCGCCGTCTGTAACACTCTCTGCTGCGTTGTCTCTTCCCTCGTTTCTGACCCAAATCTAATGCGACAGGACTGGTTTTCGCTGTCCCCACCCACCCACCCACACACACACACACACACACGTGCACACACACCTCCTCCCGCCACCCCCACCCCCCCTGCTCTCGCAGGAGTCGTGCACCACCCCTCTATTTTTAGCTGTTTGTCCTTGAGTTACATTCCCTGAAAATTGCCATGATCCATAAAGGACTGCGTACACACACACACACACCAACTGCTCCCTCCAGCCCCCCACCCACCCCCCCAATGCCCCCCCCAACACACACACCCACACACACCCCCAAACCTTCCCCGCTCCTGCTTAACACCTCCAAGTGTGTGTGTGAGCCACAAATCGTTACCAATTTCATGTCTTTCGCCATTACAGAAGCGAATATTCTTCTCATTAAAGAGGTGAAATGGAGGGAGCGTTAAACGAGTGTAACGCAGACAGATCAGGCTGTTCTTTTCTCTGCCCCCTTACCACACACACACACACAGTCACGCACACACTCATCCCCCGCCTCAGAAAGTTATCCACTGTAGCCAATTAGCATGACTGCTCTGTCTAGCATTAGCCCCCCTCTTCCATATCCAACTCTCGCTCTCATTACCGTCTTTTTCTCTCTTCCTCTCCGATCCTCCACCAACCCCTCTTCCCATTCTCTCTCTTTCTCATTAGGGCTGCGTCGTAACACAGTGAATCATAATAGGTGCTCTACACTGTGAAATGGCTTTAGCTTTGTCTCATTTCGCCGCTTGTAGCGGGAGAATGAGTAAACAGACAATCTATTCCACGCAGGCACAGACACACACCAACAGACACAAACAGGGCCGTCCATTAATCTGTCGTAAAGCAGCTTTTTGCCCGCCTGAAAAAAAAATCCCTGATATTCAGAGTCAGAGAAGGAGAGTGGGGGCTAATCTGTGGGAGCTGCCATGCAAAGCCATGTCTATCTACTGATAACAAACGGATGAACCCGACAATGAGGGAGGAAAAGACGGAGAAGAGGACGAGACGGCGCAGGGAAAAAGGGCTGAATCGAGTAGGGGGCCGAAAAAGGTGGACGGAGAGGAGTGAGAGGATGGATGGGTGGAGGCAGGGGGCGGAGACGGCGGCGGCCCTGAATGTAAATATGTGTGAGGGGATTATCACAGAGTGCCAGGCGGCGCTTTTGGGGCTTTGTTTCCGTGACACCGTGACGTCGGCTTTGTTTCTCTGACAGCAGACGCGTGTGTGTGTATGTGTGTTTGTGTGTCTCTCTTTTTTTTTTTTTGTGTGTGTGTGTGTCATTGTGTGTGTTTGTGTGTGACATCCAGGCATCTGTTTCCTGCTGGAAAAGGTTAATTACATCTCCACTGGCTGACTGGACGTGCCATGCATAATCACACATGCTAATGAGACCTGTGTGTGCGCGCGCGCGTGTGTGTCTTTGTCTTTGTGTCTTGATGTGCAGTCTGAAAAGGCAGTCCTATAAGCCGCTGAATAAAAAAAAAAAATCTTCCACTTCTTTCAGGTTTCAAAGTCTATTGTTGCAGCTGAGAGGAAAACACAAGCATGCAGACACACACTCTGAGAGTCATGCATTCACACAGGTGACAGCTGGAAGCACACCGCAGTGGCATTTATGCGCAGACACTCCACTCCCACCGGGAGACATTAATGGATGGGTCTGCATCAGTGTGTGTGTGTGTGTGTTTGTAATTACTTGGCTGCTTATTAATGAGACGGAGATGCTACGGCATCAGAGGAGGGACTTCTCACAGAGCCTGTTGCTCATTCTGACCCTTGACTTCTATCTTCACACTCCAGCTAAGCTGCTGATTGGACAGCTGCTCGGCTTTAGATTGGGCCCAGCTCAGCGTGAAAACTGAGATAGGCTCCAGCCCTCTGTGGGTGACTTTGGAAATTACTGTACACTTTCTCACTTGGCTGAAGTTTTCACTAAGTTGATCTGACATAAGCAGGTAGGTGAGGAGGTGCAGAGCTCCGCTGAGCTTTGGTTCCAATTCGGCCTCTGTGGCATTGCGATTAAGGCAGAGAAGGGAGAGATGGGGCGTTACTGAGAGGTGTGACTGAAAGAAATAATGGATTTCTAGCGCCCGGCGTCTCTTCAAACCCTATACAGTACACCCAGTTATGGCGAACAATGAATCAAACAGATAAGAAATGTTTTTTTTTTTTTTTTTTTGGAATAACATCAGCAGAAGCAAAGTTTTCAGTCAGCTGCCAGGGGAAAATTAGAGTGGTGGAGGAACTGGTAGGGATGAGCTCACAGGATTTTATTTTCATCAGTCTGATTCATCTCTGGAAACATAACTCAAGACAGGACTGGGTTTTTCAGGTTAGATAGTTTGAAAGGAATAAAATGAGTAGAACCGAAAGTTTAAGTCAGAAATACTATCTGAAAAGATACAACGGTAAGTTTTAAAATGCCCAAGTAGTTCTGAATTTACAATCAAACCTATTTATTGAAGCCCCTCTTCCATCCCTGTTATAGTATTTCCATAAATATATGATACAGTCTTCACTAAGCAGCAGCAACACAGGCCGTTAAAGGATAAAACCTCAGTGACGGTGCAGAGATCCCAGCTGACAGCACCGCTGCCTGTCACACCTCTGTCTCCTGATCCCACCACTGCTCTACCTCCTCACCCTCCTCTTCCTCTACTTGCTCCTTTTTCTTCTTCCTCCGTCTGCGGCAAAAGCCGTTCAGGCCACAGAAGCAGGCGCAGGTGAAGGGCATGGCCTACCTGATGCACTGCGGCCGCATAAACCTGTGGAGGAGGGGGGGCGGGGGGGGAGAGGGGAGAAGAAGAAGGGAGATGTTAAAACATATTGCTTTCATCTTGCAATCTGCTGAGATGTCACACCGCTCAGGAGGAGTTTTACTCCCAGGAAGTCTTTTGAGCACGCATGGATATCTGGCATCAAAGAAGAGGAGAGGGCTTTTCATTTATTTATGCATATTGAGGCAAAGTGGGTTTTCTGATCTCTAACTTTTAGCCAAACTCTGTGATCAAGAGTCCTTCCCTAACGTGACTTAATTTGATGAATTCACAGTTTACCTCACAGAGACAGAATATTACCAAGTGGGAAAAGTCGATGCAGTTTCATCCTGTGTATGAGAAGATTTCAGCAAAAATGCCTCCCAACTTCAGCGTTTATTAAAGTAACACAGGTGCTGATGTTCTGCGTTGATCTTATTCTGACAGTATGATGGCTATTTTGAAAACACATTGAACAGTAGTTAAAGTCATGTCAACACGTGGGACTTTGCATAGACTTGTAAGTCATCGATGTGAGTTATTATATTTCACTGAACCACAAAGATGCACAAATATCACCTGCTTTAACAGAGTAAAATCTTTTTCTGAGAACTACTTTTATTCATCGTAGTCTTTCTCTGGGATGAATTCTCTTGTCGGACCCTCTTTGTACATTATCCAGTTAGTGTTTAAAGATAGTGTTTCTTTCTAGCTCATTCTCATTACTCATCTAATGCAGCTATCAATAATCAGACAAATGAATAAAATATGAGTTTTGATTGTGTGATGCTTTGTTCGGTATTAAATCTCTGCAATTAAACATCGGTTTTGTACATTTTGTATCATTGCTGAGGGAACGGGGGAAAGGGAGATTTGTTAAGTGATGTTGGTGCTTCTTTCTCACTGAGAATTATTTTTTTAAATGAATGTGCATACACATAGAAAAAGCTTCTTAAAAATGTATTTCTAGTACCCCTTTATGTTATAGGCCCTCTGAAAAGTTAAGATTAGTTCAGCTGCATAACCACAGCATAACCATTTTTTAGTTATTGTAGGAGAGCAGAATTTTTAACATGTGCAATGGATGGAGAAAGATGTTGTCTGTAAGCGTAACCAGGGTTCTGCAAACATGTCCAGTATCAACAATCATCTGCCGGGGAGGTTGGGAAAAACACTGCACCCATCTTTCAGCAAATAAAAATCTTGATCCTGTGCTCAACATTGATGCAATAGAACGTTAGGCAGTGAACTGATACTTCTGATTGAAATGCACCTTGGTTGGCAGACCCGACCTCTCCTGACATGTGTTTGTACATGAGCTTGCACCATCTACGTTCAAATCAAAGTTCAGAGCTCCGTGTCCGACAAAGCCTTGAAGTGTCCTCTGCCACTCACCTAACATTAAAATAAACATGACTTTTGCCTCTAACCTTACCCCTCCCAGTAAGAAACTCTCCACATGAGCTATGAATATATATTTCATTCACAGCTGGAATGTCCAATCCAGATGTGACAGAAATCCAAAGGAGCCGTGATCTTGGGTTTTAAGGGGAAATCAGAGCTTCATGCTACATGGTGTGAAGCAATGTGATGCATGTAATTACATAACTTTACATCTCCATCGTCTGAGATACGCCGTCATTATTATCAGCTACGGCTCTACAGCAGGAAACTGCTGTAAACTGTTGTACCAGTTAATGTAAATATAGCAGACAGCTGTCGATACAACCCCCAGGGCAACGTGTGTCTGTGTGTGTTTCAAGTTTGTGCAGTGCTCTCAGCAAGACACTCAATGCACAGAAAGTTGCTGAGGTTCAGTCAATAGGTCAGTGAACGCACACATGCGCACACACACACACACACACACAAACACACACACTGCGGTACAGATTGGTATGGCAGTCTATTGAGTGCTGTCACTCAGCGAGGGAAAAAAATCCTTTGCCATTACGCTTCTCTTCACATTTTCCTTCACATCCATATTTGTTATTCGATTATTCTCTCTCTCTCCCACTGTGTCCCCCTCTTTTACACCTCACATAGACACAAACGCACACACACACACACACACACACACGCACACAGACGACCACACAGCCAGCAGTAGTCTTAAGGCTCACTAAACTCCCAACGTTAACATTTTTCGCTAGCATGCTAGTAGCCAATCACAGAGGAGCAGTGAGATTAGGAGACGCGAGGTGAAACTGAGAGCTTCATTAAATACCAACCTGAGTCAGCAGCACCAGCGGGCCTGGCTGGGGAGTGTATATAGTGTTTGTGTGTGCGCATATGTGTGTGTGTGTGCGTGTGTGTGTGTGCAATGCAAGTGGGAGAGAGTGGGTGACAAATACTGAGGCACAAACCAAACATAAAGTGTCTGCATTTATGTGCATGTGTGTATGTGTGTGTGTGGCTTTAGGGAGGGATGCTCACTTCAACCTGCCTCATATGGGGGCAATTAGCTGAGCTAGACTGGGCTGCCTGCAAGCAGAGAGGGAAAGGCCTCGGGGCATGCAGTGTAAAGCCAGAGTGTGTGTACGTGTGTGTACATATATGCTATTAAACCTCCGTGTGCTCTTCTTTTCTCCCTCCTCTGTCATTCCACATATCCATCTAATCCTGGTCCGCAGATCTCCCACTCTGTACCCAATGGCTTTAGACCCTATGTGACATGCCAGAGAAAATCACATAGGAATAGAAAGCCATAAAACACAGCAGCGAAGTCAGTCACGCCGGTAGCACGGGTAAACTTTTTTTGTCTCACAGTGATTCGTGCGTGTGTGTGTGTGTGTGTGTGTGTCCGTGAGTGTGTGCAGCTCTCTCTCACTTCATGCCTTTAACACCCTCAGCTTGTCTGACAGCTTACAAGGCCCTGCAGAGGATTTACAACAATGCTGAGACACCTCTCTCCACTATCCTTCTTGTCTCCTGTGTATCCTCCAATCCCTCCCCTCCTGTCCTTCGATCTCTCCTTCTCACACCCCCACCCACCCACCCACGCATACACATGCACACACACGCACACACAAACACTTGCTCGCTCTCCATCCTAAGCCACGCTGCCAGCCATCAGGAGTCAGTGTCTTGTTTTGGTTTTGTGTAATTACTAGGGGTCCTTTCACAGACAAGCACAGAGATGAGACAGATGAAAACACAGCCTGCAGACCCTCTGAATTATTAACTGGCTGAAAATGGATGAGTCAACGTTAACAGAAAGAGAGAGGGAGGCAGAGCTGCCCACGTGCGTCCACAAATACACACACAAATGAACAACCACAGGCCTGAGTACAGCCGGGCACTGCGCACGAACCAGCCATGGTGAGATCCAAACACGGGTTAAACCGATATTTCTGGTTGCTGACACTGACCACAGAAAAAAAGAACTGGCAATGGAGTTATTTAACACTTTGAATGCTCAACTTATTTGATGCAACTATATATTACAAGGCAGTGAACTTAAATGGAGACGCGTCAAACAGCCCAACCACGATCAGACTCTCAGGCTGATACCAAGATCCATTTCACAGACTGAATAAATCCGTAACAATGTCTATGTTTTCCTTTTTTAAAAATAAATGAAGTTCAGCCTACTTTTTGTCATAAGTTGGGTTTTACTTCCTCTGAAGTCTAAACACTTTTCCTAAGCTGTTTCTACCCTGAAATAATTGGATCTCCAAATATTGTGTTGTAGAAATGAGAATGGTTCAATATTCCCAGTGCTGATTTTTGCTCCTGATGCCGGGTCACGCCATAATTGGGCTGATATTTTGAAGTCTGATGCAGCCGAAACACACAATTCTTAGTAAGGAAAACAGTCTTTTAACTGCATATCACTTGAGGAAATAGTTCAGCTTTGTGGAGAAAGCACTCGCTGACTCTGGTGCAGAGTTGTGTGATCAAACAAACAAGATAAAACGTGTTAATTTGAGAGATTTAGAAGTGCTGGAAGTCAGTTTTTGTCACCTTCGAACAGAGGCAGGCTGGCTGTTTACCCTCAGTCTCTGTCTCTGCCAAGCTAAGCTAAGCTAACCATCTGTTGGCTGTAGCTTTATGTTTTGCGTACAGATGTGAGAAAGGTTTTGTTCTTTCATCTGATTCTCAGAGAGACAGTCAATCATTTCCCAAATGTGGATCCCTTCCTCATAGATCAAAGGCAACGCAGACACGTACACCTGCGAGATATAATAATATCTGTGTATAAGTACAGAGCTATAACTCAAAATCTGGATGAGATTTGGTCCTTTTTTTGGGAAACGGTTCTAGCAACAAGGCATGGGAATGGGAAAGTCAGAGAGCTGACATGTAGAGATAAGAGGACTGAGAGATAAAGAGGCAGGATTTGACAATAAAGCCAGAGAGGCACTCGGAGAGAGTTTGAAGCAGGTAGGATTAATGTCAAAGTCATCCATCCTTTGTTTTTTGTCCGACTTCTTTAACCTCATCCCTGCCAAAACTCACACTGCTCGCTTGTATGTACTTTCAGGCTATATGTATATGTGTGTGTGTGTGTGTAAGCTGATTTGTGTCTTATCGAAATCCTCTATGGAAACAGACAATGTGGTTTATTTGTTATCTTCTTGTTTGGACAACGAGATAAGGCGATCAGTGTTTGCGAGACTGTGTGGAAATGCATGAGCATGGG
>JAQNCA010000014.1:25134443-25153205 GCA_029783725.1 Acanthurus tractus
TATTATATTATATTATATTATATTATATTATATTATATTATATTATATTATATTATATTATATTATATTATATTATAGCATGTTTTATAAATTTGGTGCACAGGCTGAAGGCAAATTGGAAGAAAAGCTTTATTTCATCTTAACAGAGCTATTGCTAGCTTCGTTCTGAAAAAAATCCTCTTACCTCTTGATGAGAAATAAAGCAAACCAGTGATCTGCCCTCTTATCCTCTGGAATATAACTGAAAAATTTCCTTAATTTTGTCACTTTTTGTCTTCTTTACTGATCTGTGCCTTTACTGTGTCTTAAAACTAACCTCAACATCCACTTTTAAGTGTGTAGTACACTTTAAATCATCCACAAATTATCAGGACAATTGGCCTAAGGCATAGACTAACTACAGCCACACACCCACGTAAACATGTACAGCACGCATCGTCTAACAGCACACCTACAAATAAAACTTAACCCCAATACACTATGTGCTAAGTTGCATTTAGTTGATTATTTTGCTATTTAAAACACTTCTAGGCCCTGCTTTGCTACTGCAATTCATGACAAATTATTTTTCTTTAAAGGCTGAAACTGAAAGATTATACATTAAATATGACCTTATTAGCTCCAAAATAATGTATAATTGAGGACCAAATGTAATGCAAAGGCCCAGCAGCAATCACACAGCTCAACACAGCACAAAACAGCAGGGATACATGATTTACTTAGACCACCAGCTTCTTCTGGCCTTCAGTGAAGAGAAGTCATTGGTCATTGCATTCTAAAGTGACAGCATGTTTAACTCTGTATCATTATTTTTTAATCCGTTTTGACATTTAAGAAAAAAGAAACATTCTCCTTTACAGCCGCTGACAAACATTATGTGGTCTTACATTTAAACATGTTGACTGTAATCCACAATACAAAGTTTTCTTTTGCACTCTGCCTTCAGGTTTGATGGAGGACCTCAGATTTATCAGTTAATTATAATGCCTTTTTAATCATAAAGAAAAGAGAAAGCACAGGATGGCATGTTCCCTCTCTGAGTTTCAGCATTCTTTGATTACGACCTTCCTATTTTCTTTTGCTTCTAAAGTTCACAGTTTGCCAACCCTCACAGAGCATGTTTCTCTGTTTGAAATAGCAAGTAACACTTGACATTAGCATTGCTCCTTTTCTGCTCAGCAAGTAAAGTAATAACAAAACATCCATTGAGGATTATAATTATATTTCTTTTTTTACATGTTGGCCTATTTCAGTTTAAATGGGGAAAACAAAAACATGTTTTTTATCTGCATGTAGACAAAAACATTTTTATCTGAAGCACTTGGCCAGTACCAAACCATCCTGACCCCATCAATGGAAGAAGGCAGGGGAAAAAGTTGCCAAGAAATTTCAGATATTTCCTTAAAAAATCATAATTGAATAAATGAAATTAAAAAATTGAATAAATGATTATGTGAAAAAATTTATATATTTACCAATTTGGCCTATTCTTGTCCTTCTCAAAGCCATCAATTTAATTTCTTTCAAATCAATTAATTTTAATTGCTGTCTCTAACATACACAAAAACAACTCTATTGTTCACTGTGTACATACTGTATGGAAATATGCACTGCTGTTGCAATTCCTGGCAACCCTGCAAAGCAGTTCAACACTTGCAGTAAAGTTGGAAGCAGCTGAACCAGAAGCTCATTAAAAAAGCTCCAAAAGTGACTGAAAGCCTGACCTGTCACCAGATAATAAATTGACAAAGACAGCTACCACTTCTACAAATAAAACATCAAACCCTGATGGACTAAGTGCTTAAGAGGTAAATAAGGTGCTTACCTGTTCTTTATCAACGGAAGCAAATAGGTCAAAGAACCAAGGAGGCATCATCAATTTGCATCCAGTAAATCAAGTAATATTTTAATGCTAATGCTAAGGAAATTTAAATATCTTTATTATAGTGTGCTTGCTTTAAGTGTTAGAAATTTGGTGGTTTATATTTACTTTAGTTAGCAACACAATCTACATGTGGGTTTTGCTGACGAGTGGCTGGATAGACTATTAACATTTGGTGACTTTGCTGAGCTCAATACACCTAGTAAAGTTGCGCTAAGCTTTCACAAAGCAGAGACACATTTTATCAGTCTACTCAATAAGGTAACATTTGGAGAAGCTAAAACTGATGTCAGTCTGCTGGAGAGGCTAATGCTTACATTAGTATGTTAGTTTTATTTCAGCCATGTGTTAAAGGTACACAGTTTATCTTCTGCTCAACCCATGGGATTAAAGTCTTTGACTATTTAGCCTATAATTGATCACCTGTATATTTTTCTCCAACTGCAGCAGGCTAGCTAGCAAGAGAGTAATTGTTGTTACAGTTTTAGCTCTAGTTAGAGTTTTATTTGTGAACATAAAAGTTAGCAAGAAGATAGAACAGGACCCAGCTACAAGTTTAAGATTGGCTTACATTAAGGTAAGTTAGTTTTTGTACTATATTGGAACTCAAAATAGGGCAAGTAGTAATGTGACTTTTCTGCAACAAGGCTCCAGGCAGTTGTTCATTTTGATCATGAATTTGTCTCTTGTGCTATGACAGTATTTTTGTGACTTCAATCAAAAATTTTAAACTAACTTTGAAAACTTCAATACATGTTCAATTTCAACTGGAAACTTCATAAAGAAGCTTTACTTGAAAGTTAGAAGGAAGAACTTTTCTGCCTTAAAGTCCTTTTTGTAACTTCTGCTTTCCCATCCCCTTACTCTTACAGTCAGTGACTTTTCTGCTAGTTTTTCTTGAGGAAATCAGTTCTTAATAAACTGCTACACCCACCACCTGTCTATCACCACAGCCATGACCTTCAGGTGTACCCATAGATTTTCCCTTGGCTTCTTTCTGAATCACTGAAAGAGATAATTATTATTATTTTTAACTTCTGTGCTACTGTTTGTGATTTATTCTATTTGTGGTTTTTACTTTTTACAGACTCCTTCAAGCTTTTTGCAGCAGTAGCGCTATGTTAAGTGCTTGAGCAAACAAATTGTTAAAGATTCAAATCACTTTGTAAGTTCAATTCAGAGATTTATAGTCTCTAAGCACGGCACACATGGTTAATGCTCAACAGCCTTTTATGTATAACAGTCATCAAATATGAATATTTCCATTGTTTACCATTTTTTTAGCTTTTATAAGTGACACGACATCAAAATGTGCATGTACCAGTGATGAGGTCCCCTGCTACAGAGATTCTGAATCAAGTCATAGACAACAGTGATACAGTGTAGTCAGTTCAGTTTACACATTCATGAGTGCATGTACTGAACACTGTCACCAGAAGAATGCTTTAATATGAGAGACTTATGGGAAATGCAATTTATTTCTAAACAAATTCAAAGTACACACTTCTACACTTTTATATTAGGAAAAAACATATCTCTAAAATGTCAGACCTAGACTATATTGACTTGTATCCTTCGAAAGTCTGTCACAAGAGAGGTGTTTTCACATTTCTTTCCTAAGAGGTGGATCTGTGTTCCCTTGCCTGTATTCTGAGATTTAAATGTAGCCAAGCCAAGCTGGACTTGTTAAACTTAATTTAAAAAGACAAGATTTAAAAAGCCAAAGACACTTGAACACAACAGTGCCAAGCAGACTTGACATGACAGAGATTGTAAGCCACTGTTGCTTACAAGCTAACAAACAACATATACAAACATAAAAGATGCTAACTAACACTATCATTTCAGAAAAATCACCAGTTTTGATGCACAACATTCTCTTTACATGAGATTGAGATTTAGAGATTTATGGTTAAATCCTTCCAATATTTACCTGGGAAGCTAATTTTAGCCATTTTGATGCCCACTAAAAGGTCTCAGGAGGTCTACGATTGTTTGATCCACATTTTTATGAGGGAGAAAAAGTTTATATGTTTTCACTCTCTTTTCAAATTAAAAAAAAGCGTCACATAAATAAAATTTCAACCTTAACAGAGTTCTTTTTAACATGATTTCAAAGGCGACTTTAAACAAACTTCAAATATTGTCAAAGGAAAAATATGAACAGAGACACACATCAGCACAACATACCTACAGCATATCATCCAGGTGAACTATATAACCCTGCTGTGTAGTGCAGTGAATAAAACAGTGCAGTTTGAATTCACAGTCCATTAAAACATGGTTTTCAATGGTTGATTGTAGGATGTAAACTTTTAGATACTCTTACTCACCTTCATAGACTCTTTTCCCTTCTGAAGATTCTGCTTTGAGGATGTTCTAAGGCATGTTTGCTCCCACCATGACTTGCAAGACTCACCATCTGGCAGACACACCTCTCAGCATCAACCTGAGAACGCGCCAAATTTGATTTGGCTTGGAGTAAACTGCTGTTTGTGCTACTACCAGCTGCCATTTTCTCACTGTTGGGATAACACTAGTCAACAGTGATAACATACTGTAGGCTTAAAGTGCAAATTTGTGACAAAACTCTGTACTGTACAACTTGTATTTAGCTCTGGTTTATGTAAATAGTTAGGTAACATAAAACGTGGTTTAAGTGAGAACAGGTGTGTTTACTTTCCAGTACCTTCCTTCTCTTAATTCCACATCAAGATATTTACAGGATTAACACAGCATTAACTGTGTATCCACATCAATTGGACACCATAACAATGTTCTATTCACCACTCAAACAGCTGCAGTCACTTTAATTGTCTAGTAAAGAATGTGCACCAAAGTGCCAAGGTTACAACAGTCATGCTGTATAAACTTTATCCACCTGCGTTTTGTTGCTCGCTCCCCCGTCTCCTTCTGTCTCCCCAGTCTTTTTTCATCCCCTTGTTTTTTCCTTTCTCCATCAGCCGTTGGTATTCTCATCTGAAAGAGGAGAACAGAGCGGGAAAGAATAAGCATGGGGATGCAAGGACGCGTGGCGGAGAGAATACTAAGCACCGATGGGTGTTAAACACAAAGCCCTGCACAGACGCTGGTGTGAGCAAACACACACACACACGCACACCCATACACACGCGCACACACTAGGGCACACACATGTATAGGTGTATGTAAGCACACATTTCTCAACGACACATAGGCATGCACACATATACACAAACACACACTCTGCTGGGTATTAGCGCACCCCTTGGTGCAGGTTGAATAGAATGTATTTGTACCTCAGGCTTAAACAGTGAGGATTATGGGGGATACGAGGGGAATGCTAAAGCCTGGAGGGAGGCCAACGACCTTGGTATGGACTCAGAGGAAGGAGGAGAAGGAGGAGGAGTTGGTTGTGGGTGCCATATCATTCAAAATTGAGCACTGAAAACAATGATGGCCTTGTGTGGCTGTGTATGTGTGTGCATGTGTATTTGGTATGTGTGTGTGTGTGTGTGTGTGCGTGTGTGTGTGTGTGTGTGTGTGTAAGATCAGTTTGTGTTCGCTTTGTGAGACATCAGTGACGCTGTCATTGAATATTCCATTGTGAAGTGTTTCATCAGCTTAAGATGAAGCAACATGTTTGTGAATGATGAGCTTGTGCCTGTTTAAGATTAATATCAATAATATATTCATGCCTTTGTTATTTACCACTTTTTGTGTTTTGGTGTGTGTATATGAAAGTTTGTGTGTGTGTGTGTGTGTGTGTCTTTTTGTATGCATGTGTCTGCGAGCACAACCACTTTTCCAATTTTGCTTGCGTTTCTGTGTGCCCAATTGTGTGGAAACAGGGGATGTATCATATACTTGTTACAAGTGGCCTGACAGAATGCATAATTCATTTTCATTTGGGCTCCTGTAATAGGTTGTGTGTGTTTCTGTGTGTGTCTGTGTAGCAGCCGTTGGGGATGTGTGTCTTCTTGGTCTAAATGTTTGAGTGTGTGTAACAGAAAGAGAGAGAGTTGGCACATCTGTGTAATAACCTGAGATTGGATGTGTCAGGTCATTTCTACAAGTGTTAAAGAAAGCAGGGAGGAGAGACAGGCAATCTGATGAGTGGAGCAGCATCTCAGCTCATCAGTGGGGAAAAGGAGGGTTGGAGAGATGGTAGGATGGAGGAGGGATGGGGAATAGAGAGGTAACAAGTGTGTTGAAAGAATAGCCAATGTACAGAGGGAAGTTGAGAAGAATGATGAACGTGAAGGGGAAAAAGAAATGTTAAGTAGACAAAGAAAGGATGTGGGAGGCTGGGTGATGGACAAAGCAAGCTTATTTTGTCATTTGTTTAACTACTCTGGGGTGCATGTGATGTGTGCATGCATGCACATATGCATTTAAGTTTTGTCTCATTAACAGAATGCGATAACTGCTGTTCTTACAGGGATGAGCTAACACGTGTTTATCAGCCATAACCGACTACACATTAGATTGACTTGGTGAACTCTGATGTCATGTGGAGGATATTGGCCAGCCAAACATCTAGCTTAGTAGCTTAGCACTAGTGATACCTTGGATGTAATATAGTGGTCGTTAGCGCTTCATTAAGCAATGTAAGTGAGTAAATGCAAGCTGTTTGTGTTTTAAAATTATTTGATTCACCTTCTAATGTTGAGCAAATGAAGTCTTATTTGAAACATCCATTCTGAAGAAAAGCTGCAGAACAGGGCAGAGATCAAGCTCATCTGAAAGGCAAGGTGATGAAACATGTAGCTAAGCGAGCTTTTTTATTTCTTGCATTCATTGTGCATTAAGCACAAGCTAGTCAACTTCAATGGGCAGGTTTAGCAATGCATCTTTGCAAATTCATCAAGATAAAAGAGACCATTTGAAGACTGAATGAAGAATGAAAAGATGTTTTGCTGCCTTTAATCTTTACTAGTTAAAGATCTGCTCTACCCAATGTGTTTTTCTTATGTTTTCGCCTCCTAAAATGTCAGATGTTGTGCAGGTGCAACACCTCTCAGAAGGGAGGTGTTTTCTTTTTCTTCGAATGAATGGCAAGATGTCTGTTCACTTCCTTAAAATCTCATACACAAATTGATTGATGCAGTGGGGGTTACCGAGGAGACATGGCAGTAGTAGTAAAAGGCAGCATTGGGTAAAAAGATAAAAAGTAAGTCAAAAGTTAGAGAATATTTCTGTAACTTTTGTATCTTTTTTGTGATATTTCTCATTAAATATATTCACAAATGTTTTGTTATTTTCCTGTGACTTCTGTTACTTTTTGTGACTTTTATTACTTTTTACCCAAAAGTGCATGTGTTTGTTTGTATGTGCAATAAATAATAATAATAATAATAATAATAATAATAATAATAATAATAATAATAATAATAATAATAATAATAATAATAATAAAAAGTTCAGGCTGTGGCTGGGCCTGTTAGTCACACATGCAGTTTCATAGACCATTGCATAGAATGAAATTAGAGCCTTTCTGCTGTATCCTTATTCGTTTCAGAAAAAAATTGCATTGTTGTTGGTAGAAATTAGGATGCAAGGATAGAAAAAAAGAACACAAAGGAAGGGATAAAGGTTGATAGGAACGATAAGAGAGACAGACTGGGAGAGCTGTGGATGTAGGCTGAGGAACAGATGGATGGAGGCTGTAGAGCACAGAAAAGGAGAAGAAGAAATGATTGAATAATAATTTAAAAGAGGACTGAGATAAGAATGGAAATAGAGCTGAAGGAGGGACAGAGGAGTGTGAGTGAATTAGCAAAAGACAGAGGAGATATGAGGACTGAGGGTTAAAGAAGCCAGGAAGGAGGCATAATGGTCAAATGGAGTAGGATCTGATGTGTAACAGATGAAGTGAGGCATCTCATGGTTAGAATATCTTACTCAACAATGATGTGTGTGTGCTTGTGTGCATGTGTGTGTTTGACATTAAGGTGAGTTGATCAGTCACCGGAAGCTCCCCCACAACTCCTTCTCCAAGGGCTGTTTAAGGTCACGTTGTCCCCTGTAGCAACTAGAACGTCAGTGGACAACCCTTCCTGAAACCCCCGCATAACTCCGACCAAATGCCACTTTCTTTGCCTGTGTGTGTCTGCGCGTGCATGGGTGAGTGTGTGTGTGTTTGCATGTGTGTGTGTGTGTGGCCCCGTTGCTGTAATGCCAGCACTCTTAACGCGATCTGAAAACCCTAATAAGACCCTGCTGTTTGGTTTGATTCTATCACTGGTCAGTGACATTTGTCGTAGTGCAGAAAACACACACAGACACACAACACACACACACACACGCACACACACACAAGCTGTTCCTACTCTTTCTTCTCTTTCTCTTATTTTCTTGTTTCACTTTTTCCAAAAGTTAAACTGGTGTGTTTATGTTAGAGTTTGGTACGGTGTGTGTGTTGTCCTCATACACATACACACACACATATACAAAGTCTTCCTCAGGTATTAAATTGGACTTTAGTCGATGCATTTGCTTCATATGCATAACTGTGTGTGCCGACGCACGTATTCATGCCCCCTCTCATTTGCCTGCAGTGACAGGCTCGCCTCTCCTCTCTAATGCTAACACGCTGCTGCTTAGCTTCTAATTAAGATGTATGAGTCACCGTGTCTGCGTGTGTGCGCTTTGTGTGTGTGTGTGTGTGTCTTGTCATCATAGTCTGCCACACATGAATGGTGCTGTCTGCGTTGTATTTGGCAGGGTTGAGTGGTTTTGTGGCCAGGAATGTTGTCTAATTTAAGATGTCACACATGCTTGGTAGCTCATGTACACAAACCTCACACACACTCACTCTGCTGTAGTAGCAGGCAACACATCAGCAGTCCAAAGGCCACACACACACATATAACCACACTTGTGCCATGAAACATCTTGATGGATAGACAGTTGGGCGAGGGGGTGTTGATGAGAAACACACACAAATGTCATCTGTTTGCGAACCCACACACACAAGAATGTACCACTTTTAAAAAACAGCAACTACTGTGCCTCCAGTTTCCTGGCAGGGTGATTACTACTTTTATCATCATGCTTATCATTAATCATCATCCCACAGACACGTGCATGCGGACATCAAGAGGCTTCAGCTCTTGAACACACATATGGTCTGTAACACCTTTGTTTAATGTTTTACTGTGATGTTTCTATGAATACACATTCACATGTTTATAAAAAGCTCAACACTTAAAAATTCTCAAGTGACTAAGAACAGATATTAATCATATTATCAGTGTGTGTATATATATATGTATATATATATATATGTATATATATGTGTATACAAATATAAATATTAAAAGCACTATTAGGTGCCTCTGGGTTGTTTTTAACAACTGAGCAAGTGTACAGTATGTCTGTTGTGGAGAAAAGCCACCAAAATGTCTGGGAGTGCCAAAAGAGGACTTCAAAGGGATTTTCTCAGTAACCATTAGATACAGTGGAGAAGAAGACAGAAAAACAAAAAAGAGAGTTCCATACAAAATCTAGCAAAAACAGTGTTGCATTGTTGCTGTTGTTTACTCTCTTGTGCATGATAAACACACAAAGTACTGCAATTAGTTAAGGTATAAAAGCTTTTATGTTGATGGATTTTTTTTTTAAATGTAAACAAAATTGTGCTGAGGCTGTTCAGACACAACAGTGCTTTAAACCAGGTGCTATTGTTGGAACAACAGCATTTTTACAATAACATTGCTACAATGATGTGTAGCAGGTGTAATATTTTACCACTGATTACATCTCAGTTTGGCATGGTAGTGCAAAGCACAATATACTGAGGCTAATTGAGATGTTATTTGTTTTCAAGTTTTTTCTCCTAAATCAAAGAATTGTTCAAATTATAGTTTTTACCTGATGATAGCTCTACAGAAACTGGAAGAAGACCACTGCAGTCATCACCATCGTCATCTGGGAACCGTGAACCTCCATACCAAAGTTTGTGCCAAATCAAAACCCAGTAGTCAAGATAATTTATTGGGTAAAAATTTGATCTGCTAGTTGAACCAGAAAATGTATTAGATCACCAGTCATCCTTTTTGGATCATCATCAGTTGTGCAAAAAATAAGATGATTCAGTAGTTGTTGAGATATTTCAGTCTAAACCAAAGTAGTGGAAGGACCAACCAGCAGACAGACTGATGATTACAGGATTTAAGACATGCCCATATACAATTGAAGCTTTCAACCAGGGTTAGCAATAAAACACTGCCTTTCAGCCCGGTGTCACTCTTAACAGATTTTATCACAGTTTACGACATATACAATTCAAAGATTGTTCCGGTAGGTAAAAAGGTTTTACTTTTTCAATCGACTGCAAATTAAACATAATCTTATGAACCCTGAATGGTCTTAAAGGTGCAATATCATCAATAACAATTGTCTTCTTGACTTTGACAGGAGATCAACTAGCCTCCCAAAAAAAAGAAGACTATTGACAACTAACACAACAGCATTTAACATATGTTAACTTTGTTACCATATGTTGAGATTCTTGAGATCTAGCTGATGTGACTATTCAGCTGTAGAATGCTTACTAGCCAGACTGTTTATAATCCACAGAGGGACTTTTTTGTTTCCATTGCTGCTTGTTTTTTTTTTTGCCACTGAGGCACGTTGGCAGGCTGCTGCCAGGAGGCCCACTCTACCCAGCCAGTACGTCACTGCCCGACTGGGAGCCTTTAAACAAGTGCACCCACACACAAACAAACAAACACACCTCCTCCCTTTCATTCCATCCTCATATCTCTCTGCAGCATGAAGGCCTACGTATCCACATTGATTCCAAGCTGATACATTTTCTGTGGCTCTACATTTCAGAAGTTATTGTATGCAAATCAGCAGTTTAAATTCCTTGTTTCTTTCCCTATTGTTCCCAGGGAGACATTTTATTCTGTTAGCTGTGTAACGACACTTAATCAAAGGCCCTGCTGTTCTTCAGTAAAATGTGGAGTGTTTTTTTGGGGGCCAAAAAGACTGAAACATTTCACTGCAGGAAATTTACATATTAAAATGAATTTGCTCAGGAGGAAGTTGTTGATTTGCTGAGCCAATTGATGATCTGTTGGGCCTTTGCATCTGTTGTGTTTGTTGCTATGCTTCCGTCCAACTGAGTGAACCTTTAAAATGTTGGAAATCCTTTTTAACGCCTACAGTGAAACAAATGAAAATAGAAAGTCTTTCAGGAATTATTATTAGATGTGCTCATCCATGGATATGGCTACTTTGGTTTTGGAGACAAGTGCACCCACGGCAGTATTCTTATATGTAAACCGGATACCAAGCAACCACATGACGGGGCAAACTTCCCCTGTGTACATGCAGCATATGACTGAGGTGATATAACTACTTTTGCGAGGTTACCCTGGTGGTGTGGGTGTTTAATTAAGGGTCAAGAGCCACAATTTGCCCCTTACACGTCTGGCCAGCTACCTTTGTTGCATGTCATTCATCATCACCCTGTTCTAGTTAGGTATTGTTATTTTTGTTTTTTTAAATAGACAATTTGCTGCCTGATATTAGATTATGTAACAGTTGGAGTTAAGTTAAGATGGATTCAAATCGATAATGATTGATGAATACTCTTTTATACAGTGTATATATTTTTTTTTTGGTGGCCCTTTACTCTGTTTTCCAATTCTTTTCAATTGAAAAAAAAATTAAGCAACACATTTATACAATTAGGCTTTGTGTAAAATAAAGAGTGTAGAACAAGAAACAGGCTGGCATTTCTTATATGTCATTGTATGATGTTGTTTCGTAGAGGTTTTGGTCCAATTTTTGGTTGCTTGTTCACACAGCATCATGAACAGAGGTCTCGAACAGCCCCTGTTCTACACCCACCCATCCAAATGGGTTTCAGTGCCTGCCAAAAAATCTCAATTTTTACAGGTGAAATTGTGAAAATAGTAGTAAGTAGAGGGTAACTGGAGGGTAAACATTGTATAATGTAACATAAAAGATAAGACTGTGGTACTTAGCATGGGAAAAATATTTAATATTTTAAATAAGAACCCCAGCCAAGTACAGCAAAAACCAACCAATGTTGTATAACCGACCAACCTATATTATATATTGGTTTTACATATATTATATTACAAGCTTGATGTCATAATTGAGAGTTTTATTGATCCTGGAAGTAATGTGTAAGACTTGTTCCTGGTGAAATAAATATAGACATGAGAAAGTGCCCTAAAACCTACTCTGGGATCAACTGTCAGTAACAGCCAAGCCCGAGCTACTGTAAAATATTTTGGCAAACACTTATTTACTGCCGCTACACTGACGCTGTTCCTGACACACAGTTCATAGCCCACATAGCACATTGTGGTGTGAAGCTAACACTGTCATTTCTAAGACAAAAAGCTAAGCAACTAATAGAAAGAGGTGAAAGAGTCAGCTTGTGCAGATAGTTTTAAACATGATCTCACTGGAAAATTGAGAAATAAATAAAAGGAAGTTGTTTTGAGGAGATTAAGCATTCACAGCTGCTGAGCCCAACTCACTGAGGGCCAGTGTCCACATAGCACTTTTTGTTTTTTTATATTGTTGTTTCTTTTGGCAGAAATGCTCTGACAGAATGCAAAGGGTTAACTACACAGATGAACAATCTTTCAACACTTAAAGTGATAAAAGCACAACACTCACCAGCAGCCATCAGTGTCAAGCCAATATGCTCCCACAAATGGGCTTTTCTTACTTTGTTATGATAGCTTCTGTCTGACTTTTCAAACAGCCAAAGTCAGCACAGGCTGCTTCATTTTCTTTGTTGCCTTTGTTACCCAGGTGACAAGTCCTGCCAATCTAATATATGATGGGATGCCTTGGAGTAGCCCTGATGACGACACAGGAACTGATATGTACTGGGCATTTTTTTCGCAAATGTGCGAACTATTTGTAAAATTACTTTTGAAAGAAGACCTCTCCCAACTCCCAACCTCCCTCTCTCAGCTTTATATGGACTGTGGACTAATTTCATTTTAAATGATTTGGGGCAGAATTTATGGGGAAATAGCATGATGTGAATGATGTTAATAGATATGTGTTTAATGCACTCTCCTGAGGTCTTTGCAAGCCTCTCTCCTGCCACCTCTGCCATCGTTCGTTGATGTTAGCAGAAAAAGGATTGCTAACATCAACGAACGATCAGCACCTACCACAACACAGAGGACGCTGACTGCCGTTCATTTAATGACCACTAGTGTCAATGATAACAATGAAGTATATGCCAGTGTGAGTTTAAATTGTGTGTGCAACGTTAATAATAATGCTTTTATAGATGCAAGTAAAAAAAAACCTAATGTTAGAATGCCCGTCCAGACTCTTTAGCCCTGTCTTCATCTTTAATTGTCCTTTCAAAACTCTCTCTGTCATGTGCAAAACTGGTATTTATTTGAATCAATCCACAATGTCAGTTCAGTGTTTCATTGAAGCCTCTTGAAAGCCTTAGTGAGACATATGCATGAAACCCACAGTCACTTTGTAGAGGAGTTGTGATGTGTTTGGGTGTTTGACATAATCCCTAATGACCTTCAGTCCCCTCTGGGTGTCAGTAGCTGTTCAGAAGCTTTCAACATCAATAATGGGGAACAGGGAGTATGAATAGCACTGAAACTATCAATTGAGTGTCAGCAGGTCCAAAAAAGCCGGACTCCTAACCAATTAAAAAGACTGACTGATTGAGTCGACGGCGAAAATACATGTGTTTGACATTAGTTTCAGCTTTCATGTGGGATTTGAAAACATGATAAAAAGTATTAAATTTCACAGCTTTATGTCAAAAGGAAATTGAACTTAGTGAAACTATCATTATGAATAACAACAGCAGCAGTCCAAAACATTTTGAAACAATGACATTTGGTGTCATTTTTAGGCACCACATTGAGACCAGAAAAGGGGATGAACATGAATTTAATGACACTGATAAAGGGTTTTTCTTTTGAACAATTATATTTGTGGTCCAGACTTTTGGATGGATTCCTTAAAATTTCACACTGACACTTTGGACCTCAGAATATGAATACAGTAATGATCAATTATCCTCTGATGCCTTACACAATCAGAAGTATCACAATTGTGAACATTTCCTTATTTTGCCCAAAGGATGAATAGCAATTTATTTAGTTAGTTTTATTTGTTTAATTGTTTATTTAACAGGGACAATTCATACAACATTGCGACAAATAATTGGGAAAATGTGATGTTTTAAGACAGCTTCAACTAACTTGCAGTCTTTGTCCCTGGACAGACTTTCAAATACAGTGAAGAAATTTAGGCAATTTAAATCAAAATGTTAGCGTGGCAAGCTGTAAATAATTTTAAAACCATAAACTGTAAGCTACCAACCTGCCCACTGATCATCAGCACATTAACATTGCTATTTCGAGCATGTTACCTTGCTGATGTTAGCATTTATCTTAAAAGGACCACAAGTGCTCCCACTTGACAGCACAGATTCAAAGAGATTATAACTTGGCTGTAAACTGAAGTTTTTTTTGACTGTGTGACACCACATGTGAACATCTACCTGTGACAATGGCAATCCACATGGTTACTTTTTAAATGGAAACAAACCAATTTGGTTTCTATACTATTTATAGCAGCTTAATGTCACATTTAATAATGTCAAGTAAACAACCTTTAGAATAGATTAGATGTGTTTATGTTTTCCGCAAACAGACAGTGATTAATACATCGGTCCAGAAAAAGCGAATCAAAGCAAATGACTTGAATTCTCCATCTAACACGACATATGAAATTGTAAAGGTTTGTCTTCAGCCCTGAGAGACAACATAGTTTTTACGGGAGATAAAATCATATATAGATCTTTATCTGTACCATCAGTGTGCTGAGATTTCCGGCCGACATGCTATAGGTAACCTAAAGTGTTGGTTTGGTGGATTCTGATCACACAGGCTGTATAAATACAAATAGTGAAAAAATATCAATGTTAATGAGCAAAATCTATTGTTTTCACTGTGTTACTTTAAAAAAAAGGATATCAGCAAAAGTATTTTAAATAATAAAGCAACTCAGGGAAATTCCTTAGCCTGTAGATGAGTGTGTAATCCTTAACTGAGCATGAAAATCCCACAAATTGCAGTTTTTAAATTAAAACAGTATGCACTCCTGCAGTTTAATCTCCCCAAATGGAAGAAGCAGCCAGACTCACTTGGACGTATTCCATTCATGATCAATACCTGCTTAACCTCTGCAGGGTTACTGCGAGCTTGAGCCTGTCCCAGCTCACGACAGGCAGGTTACACCTGGGACACGCAGCTACTTAAACCTCTTACAAATTAAAAAACATTTTTGATACTAGAGTACACTGTATTGCTAAGAACAGTTCACTTTATCTTATCAATTGCTGCAAGAGGTGTTAATGATTTTTTTCAAGCACCACTAAAGAATTTTTGTCAACTTTGTAGCTGCAAAAAAAACATGACATAAACATATTATCAGCTTCTATATCCAGCAGGGAAGCTTCTGCATTAATTTCCAGTTGTGTTTCTGGTTCTTCTAAGAAATCTTAGTCTAATATTCACTCTCTTTTTAACAGTAAAGTAAGGGGTACAAAAACAGAGCAATTAGCTAAAGAGTACCAAGACACTGTGTATAGCTGAGAGAAATGGCAGATTTAAGAGATAATTCTCTCTAGGGTTGTCAGCACAAGTGACTGCCTTTAGTAATTTGTTTCATTCTTAAAGTAAAAGTATTGGTTAGTTCTGCTTTAAGGAAAAAAATATAAAAATGCTTCCACTAGCTGTTAGCACACACACACATATCTACAACACCATCTGACTGTAATTATCATTTGGAATATCTCACAAAAACAAGATACAAGATCAACACCAGGGCAAGATGTGTAAATAAGTGAGATCTACAGAACAACATGTCAAAGACGACCTTTTATTCCTTTTTTTTGACAACATCTTTTGATAACTTTTGTAGATATCCGAATTCACATTTTTATCCAATTAAGTTTTTCTAAAAATTACCTTAATTTACCATGGACAAAAGGATTTATCTGCAGCCACTTAAATCACTTTGTAGTCCGATGGAAAACAACTTTCACAGAATAAAAAATGCAGTCACTGTTGTTTGATTAAAAAAAGCAATTTTGTGAACACCCTGTTCGCCTGACTGTCAAGCTGTCAATCAACTATCCCACTGAGATGTCCAACAAAAAGATTTACATTTTCAAGAATTATATTAATGTTGATAATTCAATCAGATAAATGACAGACAATATGAATTCTTGACAGGATTCTGTCATTAATGCCTGTTTTTAATGATAACTTATTCAAAATGTCATGACATACTCTGGAGGATAGATGGTTGGGGTTTCCTGATTAATTTTCTACCTGAAAGTCATAACCAGAGAGATGTGCAACAAGAATAGTTTGACAGAGCTGCAATTACCTCTGATTACTTTCCTAATCATAATCAGACAGGCTCCATGTTGTCCGTGACAGGGTTGAACTCAAACAGTGTCCTTGTCAGACAGCGGTGCCTGACAATGATTGCTGTCTTATCCCTCAGGTGAGAGACAATGAGTTGTGTGTTTGAAGTGTGTTTACCTCCCGCAGCAAACACATTCTTTATCAGATGCAGTGACCAGAAATAAAATTATAAGCTTGTACTCCCTCCTTAAATGATATGGGCTGAATGACACCCATTTGCGTGAATCACCTACATCTTAATTGCCTCCAGCTAGTCTATTACACATGTAAATTTGGTTTTGTAGTTAATTTACCATAATATTCCATCTATTTAGCATCTTTTCTATGTGGCATTACAAGATGTATCATCTCTGGCCTGCTAAATTCTGTGGATCATGTTGTTATTTTAGACGTGGAGTTGTTAAATGGCATTGTTACCCTTATGAATTCTGCTGGAGTCAAGTGTATCGTAAGTGCAGCCTTATAAGGGAAACTCGAATGTTTTACCCCATAACAAAGCAAAAATCAGACATATCCTATCACGAAAACATGCAGAAAAATTTGTCCATGAATTTGTTACCTCCAGACTGGACTACTGCAACTCCTTACTATCAGGGTGCACCATTAAGTCTTTAAGAGTCTACAATTGATCCAAAATGCAGCTGCACGTGTACTGACACGAACTAGGATAAGAAATCACATTACTCCATTATCAGCTTCTCTGCATTGGCTACCTGTAAAATCTAGAATAGAATTCAAAATCCTTCTTCTTACTTACAAAGCACTTAACGACCAGGCACCATCTTATCTTAAAGAGCTCGTGGTACCCTATTATCCGACTAGACCATTAAGGTCTCAGGGCACAGACCTACTGGGGGTTCCAAAAATCCAGTTCGGGAGACAGACACCCGCTACACATTTAAGAGTAGGCTTAAAACCTTCCTTTTTGATAAAGCTTATAGTATGGGCTGGCTCAGGCTCGCCTTGGACCAGCCCCTAGTTATGCTGCTTAATAGGCTTAGGCTGCTCGGGGACTCCATGACACACTGAGCTCCTCTCTTTCATCTCTCTCCCTCTATGTCCTGCATTCATGCTTAATTCATGTCTTTTACTAACTTGCCACCTTCTCTGGAGTGTGCAGATACCCATGGACTGAGGTCACGCCGGGATTGCTGATCTTAGCTGTGCCTTCTGCTGTGGCTCTGCTTGATGCTCAGAGCAATTATTATTATTATTATTATTAATTATAAAACACTTACATCTGGTTTAACATACAGTTTTTTTGCTTTGCTTTTGGCTTTGCTTTCTCTCCCCTTTATCTACCCCCCTTCTCTCTCTCAACCCAACCTGTGCCGTCAAATCCCGCCCACCTCTGAGTCTGGATCTGTCCAAGGCTTCTCCCTGTTAAAAGGAAGTTTTCCGCCAAGTGCTTGCTCATGTGGGAATTGCTTTCAATTGTTGGGTCCCTATAAATTTAAAATATAAATGTAGTTATAGACTGTGGTCTAGACCTGCTCCATATGTAAAGTGTCTTGAGACAACTTTGTTGTGATTTGACGCTGTATAAATAAAATTGAATTGAATTGAATAGATGAAACTCTAGTTTGAAGTGGTTAGTTTGGATGCAAATGACAGAAGAATAAGAGCTAATTGTGAATAATGTGCATTAATTTGTACATTCTGCTAAGTAATAATGTGGTAATACTGAGAGGTTTATTTTATCCTGTCATTTTGTGTTGGTCTTTGGGAAAAATGCACTCATTCAAAACATCTATTGAAAATTTGTACTCCAAAACAACAAAATACATCACTCAAAAGTGCATTTAGGCCAATTCTGATCTGACAATCCTGCTGACAAGAATTAAAGACTCTTCTGATGGGATTGAAGTTTTATTGGATTTCTAGTCAACTTTTTTTCCTCCTGGAAAGCTGGACAGAAGAACTAGTAGTTTATTTAAATGTTTCAGAAGGTGAGATGTGTCAAAATGAAATTATAAGAGGGAAATTAGCCACTCTCCATAAACCAACACTTAAAAGATCAGTGCAAACTACTGGCAACACAGCTGACCTGTAGTATTTTATGGCTCTTGCTGAGTTTCAAAGTCTTGAAGGTCGTTGATGTAAAGACTTCATAGCCTCCAAGAGACAACAGAGGTGCTGAAAAATGCTGAAGCAGCCCTGGAGAAAAAGATACTGGAAGTCCTGAGCACCAAACCTTACTTGCTATATGATGATAGAACAAGTCCAACAAACTTAAGCTTGTTCACTACACTTTACAAGACCGGACTCCCACTCTCTCAACCCATTGTTAGTGTGGTACCCTGGGCATTTTGTTAGTTTAAATTGAGTCCAGAGTGGTTTCTTTTTTTGTTCTTGCTGTTGCCTTTGTCCCCCCCACCATTATTTTTCTTATTGTTGTGGGTCGAGGCGCTTTGTGTC
>JAQNCA010000014.1:25164019-25182399 GCA_029783725.1 Acanthurus tractus
TACTCTGAGTTGATCTAACCAACTCAAATCAGCTGTTCTGGAACCGAAAACTCGGAGTTTCGTATCTCCGAGTAGATAAACTCAGAGTTAAGGGTTAGACTCAGAGTTTGTTGAACCTGCTTTGTGAAACGGACCCCAGGTTAACTTCCTTTATAGCTCGCCATCAACCTGGCCTCAGCTTGCATCAAGCTACAACCTCGAACCCTCGAAACAGATGACACAGTGGTAAGCAGCTCCTGCAGCAACTCTGTTCTGACCGTGGTTCGGCAGCCATGAGCCACCCCCTTCCTCCCCCCATATATACTGCATATATATATATATATATACACACACACAACTGAATAGACTGATAAACTATGTGCATGAAGGCAAAACTGTGTAGATGATTTTCTTAAGATCTGTACAAGGCTTCTTTTTACCCACAGGGACTCTATTAGCATGAACGCAGCTCATCTGTGGCTTTTATAGAAAAAGGGGAAGATTGAGAGAAAAAATAGAGGTAGTGAAACAGTTTGGTTTTCTAATAAGTACCTCAGGTAATGTCTTTGTTTTGGTAAACCATGAATAATAGAATTATTTAATGTTGGGCACTAAACCCGAAAGTTCGGACCACAGTTCAAAGCACGGTTCACGTTTTTATTACATTTTATACAATTGGTCTAGACAGTTTTGGTTTCACACTGCAATTATTCAAACAGACTAATAGAATTGATGTGACAAACCTGTCCTATCATCATCATCATCAACAACGTGGGTTATGTGTCTCAAATACTTTACATCGATTGGTTTGTTGGGTGGACGTCTGATGTCAGCACGTTGAAAATGCCTTGTTTTGTAGCTTGATTGTAGTTTTATGAGTTCTTCTAGTTGGCCCTAATAAAGTCTTGGAACCAAATGTAAATAAGGGATTTAGTTTCATCTTCTCCCCATGTAGTTTCTCGGCTCATTTTTTTTGTTTTGATAACTTGTTGTTTGTTCATTTTCCAGGTAGCCTGTCATGACTCCCTGTCATTAGTACGAAGATCCAAAAGTTTGAACCTTTGCTTTCACACTGGATATGAACCAGACTATGGTTCGGTTTGACAGGCTGAGACCACTTCTTTTGGTCCGGATCAAATTATGGCCATGTAGTCTGCTTATAGCTACTTCCAGTTTACCCACTTACTTCACATAAGTATTCTCAAGTGAGTCTTGGATTTTAACAAGAAGTCAACAGCATTTTATCAGTCAACATGTTATTGCATTTTGTAGATTACAAGGTAGCTTTCATTACCAGACAGAGCAATGCAAAGCATCGAATAAAGGTGACAAGAAGAAAAATTAACATTTTATACTAGAACTCAAAATATGGTGAGTACACATTGAATACACATCACATGCATCAACATATGCACCAACACAGTCAAACCTGAGATGAAGTGGTATATGTGTAGACAAAAAAGACACCAAAGATGTAGAACCTCTGGCACATCTGTACACTGGTACGTTCACACCTCCCTTTGTGAGCTTCCCTGAATTGTTTTACAGAGTGACACTTGGCGAGCCCTGGATGCACTTGATGTGCTTTCTCTGGACACTCATGATGTGCTTCATCCTCCTCTGGTCAAACAGGGAGTCATTACCACTGGTTCTCATGAACCCTTGGAGCAGCTCCTCCAGTGGCTTTCTCATCAGCATCATTCCTCTGGAGTCTCTCTGTTAACTGCCGTTTGTTGATGTCACTATGAGTAAGGGAAGAAAGGCCCTGGAATTGGAGCTACTGTCTTTTGTGCTTTACACAACAGCACTAAATCAGCTGCATCCCTCTCAAATATGCATGCTGCTAAGTGTTACATAAAGACTGCGTACAGCTGGTGAGTATCTGTTGTACATTCCAGGGCAAGGCAGCACATGAAGTGCCATATATCCAGCCTTTCTTTAATTTGTGGCCACCTGCTGAAACTGGTCTTTAGCTTGGTCTACCCTGCCCTAACACAGCAACCACAGTTAATATACAAGGCAACTGGGGGCTCCACACCAGCCTGCTGGTATCTCTTCACCAGGTCTGCTGCTGTCATGTCCAGTGAACAGGTGCAGGTGGTTGAGGCTGTGATTGTGCAGTGATGATTGGCTGGGGAGTGAGTGAGTGGTCGTGCTGCATTCATGGTGAATTGGAGAGAACAATGATGAACAGACTGCAGATCATGGCAGGTAAGGTCACAATGTCCAACTCTGCCACCCACCCCTGCATTTCAGTTCAGCAAGAGGTTGGAGAAGTTGAGAGACAGCCTACTTCACAAATGTTGTAACACTCAGGTCAGAGAAGAGCTATCCCAGCCAGATCCTCCTTCATGTGGGAAGCATTCTACTCCCACCACCTGTAAAATGTGTCTTTTATTTTATGGTACTTTCATTGTATTTGACCAGACAAAGAACACCACAAAAAAAGCAATGAGTGCCTCACACATGTGTCATGATGCTTGTTTGCAAAGTCATTGTACTCATTGCCTGCTCTGTCCAAGACGTTTCCAGTCAGAGCCAGACCTGTGAAGTTCCTCCAAGAGCATCTCTACTCAAGGTTCCATGGGAGTGCAGCTACAAGCTATGAGAAGGAAATTGAGCTTGTAGCCTCCCAGTGTCTTGAAGGCTGTGGCTGTGTCCGTTGCAGAGGCACTGTGGTCATTACGGGAGAGCCGCAGCTGTCAGCAAGCCCTGATAGAGTGCTGAACACCAAGGAACTGTTTGACATCAAGTGTGCAGTCTTTGGAAAACCCTTTGAGTCTTTGGAAGACCTCTTCGGCCGAAAGAGGAAGATGTTAGAGGGGGCATTTTAACTCCAACCACATGGACGCGTGCAGTTGGGCTTGTCATTAGTCAGTTGTCACTGGAAAGTATTTAACAGCCCCCACCCCCATCCCCTAAATAAAAGTGTTATAATCATTTAATATATAAGTCTGTATTGAGAAAATAATATAGTGTAGCATGGGCCAATGCCACGACTCTCACAGCAATTAAAGCACAGGCTAATCTGCAATGCCCTGTCCCTCCTTATGTCTGCCCATGTCAAAATCCTATGTACAAAATTACTCAACTTGGATCAATAGTAATATTCAGCAGAACATGCACTAGATTATAGTTCTGGGTGAACTAAAACATTCAGACTTCCAGCCTTTGGGGTTATAAGTATGACATAGAAAGGTCAAGTCCTAAATACACCATTTGAGTCATTAGATTCATCTGATGCATGAGCAGAGTTCTGAGAATGGCTTTGTTTTTTTTGTTTGTTTTTCCTTTTCTCTGTGTTTGTATTGTTTAAAGCCACAAGGGTGTCTGAGTCACAGTTCTTGGTGATTGTCACGTTATCAAAAGGCAGGAAGGACCCAAGTGCAGACAGGTAAACTGATTTAACAAAAGGCGAGCTTTATTGTACATAATCAAGCTGATCACAAACCTGGTAACGGGCAGGTAACTCCACAACTTCAACGTAATTCAACAGGACTCACAGCACTTCACAATCTCAACAGTACGAACCGACAAAGACAAACACAGGGACTATATACACACACAAGGATAATCAGGCACAGGTGGGGCAATCACACAGGTGAGACACATTAGGGTAACACACACCGGGTGGGAAGTAGATACAACGACAACACTGGGGAAAACGAGACTATCAAAATAAAACAGGAAATAAACACACACAATAAAACAGACAGACTATGACAGTGATGATCTCCTGTTACTGTTGCCATTAGTTATCACTTTACTGAACACAAACTCAGTGACCCGCCAAAATTACTCTTTATATAATCCTATCTATTTAAAATGACTGTAAATGGACTGTGAAAGTTGAAAATGAAATGTGACTGCAGTTAAGTACATTTTGTATACTTTCTGTGTCAGAGAGAGGTCTCGAAAAGTAAACTAAAAAAATGGGTTGGGGACTGATTCCCACTGAGCCCAGTAGGGGAGGAAGATTTTACTTGTGAATTATTTGGAAACTAATTACTGAAATCAGTGACAAGAGGAAATGTGTTCAATTTTAAAAGCAGATCATTAAGCCAAGGTAACATGACCTCTCATTATTTATTTGACTTCCAAAATAACAGCCAACTTAGAGGTGAAAACATGACAGAGTTACCTTAAGAAAACTCTGCAGCCATACTCGCTGCTCTGTCAGGTTATACTTGCTAAGCGTTCTGTCAATGATAATAATGTTTGCAGCTATGATGTTTATCATAATCACTGTGTTATTTTGCAGTGTTTATATTCTGGCATTTGTAAAGTGGGACTAAACACAAACATCAGCTATGGCTGATTATACTTTCGTCATAAACCAGAGTATTGTATGTGAAAATTTGATTAGATGATGGTGAAAAGGGATCGAGGATGTGAAAACCAACTCTTACAGCAATCATGTGTTGAAACAAATAATGAACCTCATGGTGGTACGAAAGGGAAAGTCATGGGATGATCATAAAAGTTATCCCAAAGTTTGTCTTTGTCCATCAAGTGCATGTTGTAAATGTTTTACATGCGGATGAAAAACTGGAAGCAAATAGTGGAGCTAGAGGACAGTGAAGAAAACAAGCAAATGATCAAAATTTTCCTGGAACCCTAATTATCTGTAAGATATATCATATCATAGTTATCTTTTTATAGTTCTGATATTTTAATGGTGGTATATGGTATATGGTATAATGGTGCAAGATAAAAAGTCAAAGGATCACAACAGTTCTCAAGGTTTATGCTCTGGACTGTATATATTTACAAAATATCAAAAATTCTACCTTAAAGTAAGACTTTGGAGAAATTGTTTTTGGTACACTTTAACACCATCCAAGCGTCTCTTAGTGCAACGATGCTGTTATAAAACGCGTTAAGGGCTGTTAGGCCCCCCTTTAGGCAACATGCATTATTTTGTCCATGAGCTAAACTTTTTTTCCAGGTCACAGCAAATATGATAGACTCCTTTGAGTTGTCCTGTTAACCTTGCTTACCTCATATTTCCTTTCAGGTTCTCTTGTGTTTTTGAAAGTGTAATTACATTTCTAAACTCTCTGGTCAAAAGAGTGTCTCTTATAAACAGATTAGATTCTTCAATTTCTGTATTGAGGTCATTTTTAAAGTCAACTGTTTAGTTTTGTTTAATCAGTGTGCCAGAAAGAACTTCCAACGTTAGATGTTCCCTGTTCTTTTTTCCTTTCTCCTGTAAACTGAGCCACAATTTTCACAAAAATGCCACTTACATTCAAATGCCTTTCTTTTGTCCATTCACCAAAGTAAAAGTACAGTCAATAATAGAACACCGAATTATGTAACTTCATTATAGGCAGTGACCAGCCTTTCACTTTAATAAAATATACACACTGTTTATATGTGCTGAAGTCAACTTGTCATGAAGAGGTACTACGGTAATCCTTTATTCTATTTATTCATCAAAGGACCAGTGAGTGGGACTTAGTGTCACTAGACACCGAGGTTGCATATGTGACAAGCTAAGTGCATCTTGTCTCATCAAGCCTAAAACAAGTTGCTAGAGATGTTTTCACAGTCCTTTTCTGGAGGAGGAAAGGTCCATGCACTTTCCTAAAATTTTAAGCTTTAAAATTGACCAAGATTAGCCAGATGTGGTATGTTGCATAATCAAAAGCTAGTTGCAGGCTGAGAAACATGAAACCTCCACCACACAGCAAATGTGTTAGTACAGACTAAGAGCTAACTTAGCACAACCACCAACACTGAGTCAGCCACTGCAAGTTACAAGCTAACAAACATTAATAAGATCAGCTTAGTACATTTACCATTCTAATACATCTGCTAGTCTACTATTACCTTGTGCATTTTTTAATTCAGAATTCTATACGTCATGTCTGACATCGCAGTTCATACAGCTAAATAAATGGTTTTAAAATCTGCTTATTAACATGTATGTTAGATTCTATGTGAGATTAAAGTAAGGTATGTGCTGTAGCTCATACAAATCAGTTTAAAATCAGTCAAATTGTCTCATCAAAGATTAAGACAAAATGCAAAAAACAAGCAAGGAAGATGCAGTAACTAAACCTGGTGATCTTTAGGCTCCTTGTGTATTCAGCTCAAACAACCAAAACATTCACAGCTCTTAGAAGCACAATGAAGGCACACATGTTTGAAGCCACTCTTGTCAATGTGACAGATGATGTCAGCAGACCCTTGGTGAGGGAAAAAGTACCTCATTTGAACACTGAATAAATATTAAGTATTAAGGTTGTTCATTTCATTGTTTTATGTTAATGTTATAAATAATTTTCAGTGGCTTCCACTGTATCACCTGCATTTCTTAATTCTTGCCATGGATTAACTGCACTTTTAAGGATGCTGCCTTTATCCCCACTGTGATTCTTACACACATTTCAAATAACCTGTTCACAAGCATTTTTCCCATTTTTGCTGCCCGTGTCACAACTTCAAACATGTATTTATACAAAATCAATGAAATTTTTGAAGTAAAAGATTAAACATATTCACACCAGGGGCCAACTTGCAATGGGATCACACCAGCCAAGATACCAACTTGTGTATATAGTAAAATAGAGCACATGGCCTTGGAGAGGGTAGTTTGGAGAAACAGGTCGACTGTGTCTGATTTATGCTATATGACTAACCTCTCTGCATAGTAACCTTTCATTTATGTAAGTGTTGACATTAAAATATGTTTTGCAAAAAGAAAAAATAATAACTTCAATTGTTAAAAAAAATTACATCCAAAAAAACATAAGAAATGCTAATTTGGGAATCAACCTGTGGCCGTTTCTTGAATAGAAAAAAAAAGATCTGTTGTTTGGCAAGAACATAAGTGCAAGTCTGCCTGTCTGTGTCTGGCAGGGTCAGAGACAGACAGTACCTCACAACTTTGCTCTACAATGTCACAAAACTTCTCAGGCATGTAGTTGAGACTGAAAGGAAGGCTGAGTTCCAAAATGAGTGTTAGTACTCAGTATTAATGTAATAATGTAAAAAATGGCTATTGGGCACTCATGGATTGGAACGTGACTGAGAGCAAGATGGCCTCTATTTCTTTGAGTTACTGTGCAGCTGACAGCGCTGTCAGCAGAGGTAGAGATCATCCTGTGTCTGGTCTGGGATATGAAAGGTCGACCCTCAAGTGTCCCACTCACTGGAATGTGAGTTATAAGGCAGGTACAGTTCGACAGTTATAGCCGCACCTTTTCATATATGTGACAAAACACCTTTGAATACATCTGAAATCCAGGATCTTTTGTACTACATACACATAAATTGGCTCCATGTCTCCACACTGCTACTCCAACTTGTTTATGTCTGTCTCATCCTATCAGTAGTTGGCCTATTTGTTTGTTGACTGTCACTCTTGTACTGAATTAGTGCTAATGAAATGACTAACAGGTGCATTCACATCATCAGGTGTAAATATACAGCTGATTGAGAAATGCTCAAGGAAACATAAACATACAGAAACACTCATGAATATACAAGTACACTGATGTGCATACTGTGCTGCTGTAAAGACCTCACACATTAATGCACACACACACACACACACACAAAATCTGCAGCAACACATAGATAGTAACACAAATGCACATGCTTAAATGCACAAATACATGTTATAAAAAAAACACTTTTGTGTATATTCCTTAATACACACAAATGCAATACACATGCTTTCATAGCTTTCACTGGTGTGTGACAATCCTGTCAACACCAGAGACTAGCTGAAGAGGAGGAGGACAGAGAGGAGGAGGCATGCGCTATGGCAAGTGGTGATTGGCTGTTGCCATACCAACGAGGGAGGGCCAAGGTCAGAGAATGGTGGGGGAGGAGCTGCAGGCTGATTATAAACCCTCTGAGCAGCAGTTTCTCCTCTCCCGATCTGTCTCCACTGTATCTCTTTCTTTTACTTAGCCTTTTCTGTTGTCTGGTCAGTCAGGCTGCTCTCGGTGCTCTGAGTAGAATCAGAGACAAGGTGGAAGGGTGAGCTGTCAGAGGGACTTGTGGACAGGTCGGTCCATTTACCCTGTCTTCCTGCCAAGCCATCTGTCCATCACAGTGATAGAGCTGCCTGCATCTTGTGGATTTATATCTGTGTGAGTGACACCTGGGAAGACGAGGGAAACCTGAGCAGAGAGGCAGGAGACTGCTTTCCCTGGCTCCGTCCCCCCTGTGTGCTTGGATGACCTGTGCTCTTCTGTAAGTAGCTCATTTCTTTCCCAAACTGATTCAGAAACAACTCTTGTGCGCATTTGTCATGAGCAGGCAAGATTATTGCAACTCTCTGCTTATTGACCCCCCCTCCCTCAAAAAAAAAAAAAGCATTAGCACAATAAATTAAAGGCAACTTATTCAGAATGCAGGTGCTCGGGTTCTCACCAGGATATTAAAGTAAAACTCCTATCCTTAAAACCATCATTGGTTACCTGCTGCTGTCAGAATAAACTTAAAATTCTCTTTGTAGTTCAAAAAATCTTGCTGATTAGATGCAATCCAGTATTCATGCATCCAGAGAATGGACCAGTCTGCCTGTTGATCTCAGACTTGCTGTGATGCTGTGTTTTTCTAAGCCAAACTAAAGCCCTTCTTTTTCCCTCTTGTGTTTCTTACATGAACACACCGCATTTGTGTAGCATGCTTGTAATTCTGTTCATATTCCCATGTATTTTTATGTGTATGTATTCATTGTTGTCTACATTAATATGCGCATATTGCTGTTTTATGTTTTTATGTAACCTACTCTTGACTGCTTTTCCGATATTGTGCTGTCAGAGTAAATTGTGAGAAGAATTAATTTGGTGCTCCCACATCATCTCACATACTGCATTATTAGATGTCAACCTCACAGCAAGGGTCAGGGGTCAGGGAGAGCAAAGACTGGGGAACACATGGCTGATTTGAGGCTGAACTTCTGCTGTAAAGTTGAAATTTGTTCATTATTTTTTCATCTGGATTTTATCTATTTGGTCTGAAGCTCTTTCTTCAGGTTGGACTTTAATAGTGCTCTATATGTAATTAAATTCAGAGGTTACATTGCAGTACAAAAAATCTGACTAATGTAAACGGTACACATTACTGTCTTCTAGGAAGAGAAAGCACAAATAAAACTAACTAGTAAAACTGCCATTTTGTAAGTTTGGTGCCTAATGGGAATCAGAACTTTAATAATGCTGCTGTAGTTGCCACTTTTTATTTACAAGTCTGAAGTAGCCTCCCTTTTGTCTTGATTCAAAATGTTTAACAATTGTATATCTGTTGCTTCTGTGTGATGTCCATTAGAGCAAGAAGACCAGCAATAGCCTCCATAACAACCCCTGTAACCACCCACCAACCCAGAACCCACACACTCCACCTCTCCCTCTCTGATGAGCCTCATACATTAGTAGCCTACTCAGATGTAAATTGACACTGAAACAGTTGAAACGTAGGAAGGCCCTCTCAGATACACTGTGGTCCGTCCATAACCACTGTACACACAGCACTGTTTACCTTCCACACAAACGCCTGTGCCTGAGTGAGTGAGTGTGTGTGTGTGTATGCGTGTGTGTGTGCATGTGTGCAGAGTTCATGTGTAAAACTGGTTCTTTATTCCATATCATTGTCAAGTGTTGCTGAATCATGCAGTATGTGCAGCTTTTTTGCACTGCTTTTAAAACTAAAACTAAGTCAAACATGCGAATAAGAAGTGATACTTTGGTTAAATATGTTTCATAAAGAAATCTAAATAACGTGTCCAATTATGATTTTCTTTTAAGATTTTCAAATGCATCAAATTGTTTTATTTGAAATGATTTCTTTTTCATGTTAGAGACTGAATTTTATAATGAAGAGTTATTTGATGCAGTTATGACATTTGATAATTAAACAGGCTGACCAATTGATAAAACCATTCTGTAAACAGTAGTTATTCAATCATGGCAGTGTAATTGATATCAGACAGGGTTGCTCTGTCAAGCCCTTATTTTTTTTTTTTTTTAGTGCTGAAGCCTGGGGCTCTACTGATATGATACTGCGTCTTCACAGTGTTCAGAGTTATGTAAAACTGCGTCTAGCCTATCCTTATTAAACACAAAAACAAAGGTATAAGGAACAAAATAATAGTAATAGTCTGACATGGGCAATTAAGCTAAGCCGCCTACAGTAAACATTACATCTTCACGCCTTGCCTTTGGAAGAAAAAATATCAGTTACTGCAGTAGCCTAGTGTTATGTCCAATGACACAGAGGACCATATCATTAGCTAACTATTATTTTGTGTGACTACAGGTTACAGCAGTGATTCCCAGGCTCTCATCACATTTAACATGTGAGAGCCAGTCCTGGCTGCACCTACATCAGAGTTGACTCAAGTTAGCGGTTCTGTTTTGCCTTGTAATAGATTTGGGGAAGGTTTGCTTTGACATCAACCTCAGTAGGAGTCTTTAACTGATATCTTATTAAATTTTGGTTCTTTGGCTCAAATTCTTATTTTTGTAACACCTCCTCCTTCCAGCAGTGCAAAGCTCCTACCATAGCAGTGTAAATACCAACATGCCATGGGCTCTGAGCAGGGCAAGCTAGACGCAATGACAGCTAACAGCTGACAAGCTACGGTTAGCCTGCAAGTTACTACAGGAAGCTTTGTAAATCACAGAGAACGGACCATATTCATACATTTTCCTCAGATGTCACCTCTGCGTTGGGAAGCTGAAATGTGGAAATTAAAAGTATATGCAGTGTCACTTCCCAGTTGATCACCAACTAAAAAAACAATGGAGAGAAAAAAAGTGGATGGACTGTATGTCGAGATCAAACAACATATTTGATTACCTATTAGCCACCATCTAACAACAGTAAAAGTTAGCTTTCAGACACTTTAACATTACCATTTGATAATGTTACACAAAACAGTAGGGAAGGTGTAAATAAATGTTTAGTTATCATGGGCACATTTACTTAAAATTTCCCTGTTTTTTCCTTTAAGTGTCCCTCTCGAGTTTTACTGTGAAGGATTGTGTTTTATTTGCTTTTTATTTAAATGTCTCTCTCTAGATTTTTGTTGTGAACAATTGTTTTTCATTTGCCGATCAACTGGGAAGCTGGTGATTATAATAATTGTCAGATTTTTTAACATTTCACTTGGCTTGCACCCAGTAACAGAGAATAAACTTTTGGTTCTGGTATTTGAGCCTCTTACCAGCACTACTCCTTCATAAAAATCAATTAATTTGTGCAACTTCTATTTTAATTACACAAATTAAAGAGTACCTGTGATAGAGAGTTGTGTTTTATTCTGCTTGCCATCAATAACACTTTAGCCTTACATATTCATTTTGGTCACATTTCCAGCCTTTGCCTCTAAGAACGGCTGATGCTGTATGTGAGTCCACAGTAGCCTTAGCATGCTGCAGCTGAGGCACAACAGCAATGTTTACATAAGCAGTTAATTATTGAGTCCCTGATTCATCATACAGCCCCCAGGCCCACTCAGCCATGATAATGTGAAGATAGACCCTTCCATATTCAACAATAGCCCTGGCACCAACACTAAACACCACTTACAGATGAACAAACACATGGAAACATTTGGTCACACACATCAAATGAAACCCAGTTTGCATTTCACACAACACAGAGCTCACTGGCTATGCTATAATAAAAGGTTAAATGGTCCAGCAAGCAAATAAATCTGATAAATCAATTACTTCCATAACCTTAGACTCCATGGGCTAATGCTACAGTCGAGCTACACTGCAGTGGTTGTATGTAAGTAGCTGAGCCACCAGATCACCAAATCAGACACCCCATGTTGGCTTCAGCTGTTGCTAAAGTGTTTTGTGTGAAGTGAATTCGGTCGGTGTGGGTGAACTAGAGTTTCCTATTTGTAGATTACAAATGTTACAGCATTTCTAGGTAAAGCAGCTTTTGTTCTCATACTTTCCATTTTGAAACACCACCAGGCAAATTTGCTAGCTGAACCAATGAACACTGTGTTCCCAGTGTGTTCTTATTTCCGTCATTATTGCTTGCTTTACAAAAATACACATTTAGTTGCACAATTTTGCTAAATATCCAGCCCTTTGCCGTAGGTCAGTGCATAGTTCAGTACACTAAAATAATAATACAGTTAAGTGAAGGCTGGTTCCATATGTTACACACTGATACAGTTAAAGCAATTTAGGTGACAGTGAATTTTGACACTATTTAAAGGCAGAATCACGGGTATATTTAATGAATTGTTTAACATGGTGAAGTCTCAGCTCCGGCACAGGAACATGGTCTGTCTTTGTGTTCAGGAACAGCAGCCACATACCCCATTCTATGCCAAGGCTGCTGCCATGGTCTCGTTAAATTACTGACAAAAAGACCAAAGGGAACTAAAATGTTTCTGGGCATGCTTTCTTCTCTCATGCCCAGTGTGCTTCAAAAAAGCTCTTCACAGGTGGGCGGGCAGTGCTTTACAGACGAGATATCCAACTCATTTTAAATTATCCACTCTATCTGAGGCTGCCAATTCTTTATATAGAATCATAATGCTTCCAACGAACACTAGAGAAACATAAATGTTGTGACAGGCACTGTCAGAAGCTGCTTGATGAATGGTTGGGCACCGTGGTGTCCAGGATTTGCTTCTCTTGGCAGGAGAGCAGCCAATGTGTTCACTTTAAACTGTCGTGCTCAGCCACAGTCCAGGTGCTTTACATAATTTTCATCTTTCTTCCAATTTGCCAGTCTAGCGCTGCAGCGGTGATGGCCTATTAGAGGTTGGCTCGCACACTGATACAGGCTGGAGCCACCTTGGGAAATGTGTTGTGTGCAAGTGTTCTGAGGTAAGCTGTGAGTCACAGAGCTGCTCCTGTCAGAAGCAGGACCATAAACCAAAACCCCAGGGAAAATTCCTAACAACCAACACATCAGAATAATCACACACACCTAATGTGATGTGAAGACATCTGACAGATGCAAAGGTCTAAAACCCTCATGCATGTCAACTGGCAAAAAAAGTAAAAAATAAAATATATAAAATAGTCAGCACTGTTAAGTCTTGTGTAACTAATTTACTGGTCATGGTTTTTTGTCCTCTCGGTTCAATAATTTGCCAGTAATTGTGAACATTTATTATTCAGAATGAATGACCAATAACTAAACACAAGAAACATTCCGTCAGCTTGCAGAAAGAAGCTTAATCCTTTTACAGGTTTACTGCACTTGTTTGCAAACAAAACACTAAGGGTATAAATGAAATGTAAAGGAAGAGAAGTTTGGATACAGTTTGGACACTTGGAGCTCTTTGTCAGCTGCAGTTCAGAAAACTCTGGTTGAACTTAAAAAGTTCTTACTCTCAGCAGGAAGTTTCCCTGTCTATTTTTAGAGTGTGCTCTTTTAGCCTCACTTGAGTAATTTCATGCTCTTAGTCACAACAAACAGAAGTTCCTTTGACTAAGTCTGTGTGAGAGTGATAACCATCAGTGCTGCTGCTATCCCAAAACAATCCCCCCCTCTTTTACTCCATCCATAATTCTCTTTTCCCTTTTTTTGTTACTGCATGAGCACAACTACTTTGTTTGTTCCTTAGGATGAAAGGGGGATAAAAAAAACTGCTGAGACATTTTCAGATTGAGTCGTGCCTCACATCATATGGTAACATCTCACCTTCTGTATCCTGACTTGCCTCTGATGTCACTCTGACATCAACAGTCAGTGTGCAAGACTTGAAACCCTACAGAGAGAGACATTGTCAGTCTATATAAATCCTTCTCTCATCCGAAAGTCACACATGCTGCATTTTTCCTATGTGTAAAATGGGTAGACAACCTGTTCTTTTAGTAAGTGACTGCCTGAATATATAGTAGGTGGAGTGTTAATATATACAGATGTTCTTTTATTTCTGAGACTGCTTCAAATAGAAAAACAAAACCTACGGCAAAAGGCCTTTAAACACCAGTGTTGTTTTGTCTCTGTGTTTGTGTGCTTGTACTTTGCATTTCTCTATATCTTTGAAATTTTTTTTTGAAATGATGGAATGTTAAGACTACACAACAACAACAAAAAAACAACAGTTAAGAGTGAGGTTAATTTTCTGAGATTTAATCAAAAGGCATTGTCCGATCATTTTGTGATCACTTCACAGCTACTTATAACAATGTTGATCAGTTGTGCTTCTCATCTACCTATATTTTACTCAAATGGACTCAATCACCTTGTGATTCTCATCTTTCCCTTTTCTTTGAGTAAATTGTGCTTTTCTGTATATAGCCCCTTTTTACATGGACTATTACACTTTATTCCATTTTACATTTTCTGTATTTTATGTACAAAAGCATAATTTGCAGAATGCATGATTGTCCCTCCTTTGACACAACACTGGAGGTAATCACAGAACTGAAACACCATTTTCAAACACTGACCCACCAGGAAGTGACCTAGCAACCCACTGACCTATCAGAAATCACTCAGTAGGGCAGCATCATATATTTTTTGAAGATGGTCATTAATGTAGCAGTATTGCTCGATATCTGTTGATAAGGGGCTATGTGCTTATTTGTGTGTTTGTGTGTGTGTGTCCGTGTGTGCGTTAATACTACTCCCTTAACTCTCCTGCCACAAATGGGATGTACATGTACCAAACTCTCCTCTCCTCTTGCATCATTGTCTTCATCACATCAAAGCCCTTTGAATCTGTTTCACAACACACTTTACTCAGAGATTCCCACCTCTATTGAAGATGCAGCAAATACACAAGTTAATACATGCAGTGCTAACAAACATTAATCCAATAAAAGAATTTTGCTCTTATGAAGGTGCTATTTTTTCCACTGCACTTAGCTCAGATTTGAATCTTAATGATTTTTTTGACATTCTTCTCTTTGTTATTACCATCATGACTATTGCTGCTCATGTTAACTACCAACCTGCACTGCTGTCTTACCCACCTCTGCCTCGACATTTCCAGACAGACATGTCACAGGGCCCAAGACACCATTTATTTATTTTTCTTGGAACACAATACATTGCTTGTTGAGTGCTTGAAAGTCTTGGTCAGAATCCACTCTTGTGAAGGTCCTATAAAAGTCCCCAACACCTCGCACAAGACTCCCACCACAGTATTTTATGGGCTTGTTACTAAAAAAAACATTTTCATATGACAGCCTGTAGTCTGAATCGTATCATTACATGTGAGTATGTGACACCACCACAGTTGTGCAGTGTTACTGATTCTTTTTCCCATTTTCATTGACCAAATCTGCATTGTTCCTATTTTAGATTTCTATTTCTATATTTGTTCTGGCCATAGAATTTGATCTATGCTTTGTTCAAATTTTTAAAGTCTGCTGGCTTTATCAGGTCATGACCCCCTCTTTGCTTGGTTGCGTTTTTGTTCCTTGCTGTATGTGAAAAAGTTAAAGTTTCAGACTTGTTCATGATTGAGGGCAATATCTAGCATGAATTCACAGGAGGCCTAGTGCAGGTTAGCAGTATTGTGGACACTTCATGAACTGTCATGGTGAACAGGGGGCTAAGCATGGGGGAAAAGTTGATTTTCCACTTTATTTTTATTCTATTCCTCACCTGTTGTCAGGAGGTTTTTGTCACAAAAAACATGATGCCAATAGAAGTATCAAAATAAGTTTGCTTTGCTCAGTGGCTTGGCTCACACTCCACACATTGCAGGCCATGTCCCTCTGATGTACCAAACATGCTAGTTTTGAAGTACCATGATGTGCTACAAGTCTTTGGAAAATACTTAGTTTCAGAGCGGAAGTGATGCAATTGTCACATTGTGAAAAGAAATGAGGTGAGAAACTTAGACGTTGGGTAAGAGTTCAACTCAGTGGTAGAGATCATCTGAATATAATGAGTCCAGAATGCTTCCATGCCAAGGTATTCAAGGCACATCCAACTAGAGGCAACCCTACTTCTGACTCAAAATATGCTAATAGGATTAAGGGTTTTGGCTAGCATATGAGAATAATTATTTGCCTATCTTGCTGAAGACAGACAACAGCGCAGTGTGAATAAAAACACACCCCTATCAATTATTTAAATCTACTGCTTGACACATTAGAATATTAAAGCAGACTGTAAAAGTAGCAGGAAACAGATGCACAGATGGATGAAGAGATTCAACTCTTAAATGCGCTCTTGAAGGAGCACACAGGGAAGTTCCTTACAAAATATACGCATTTGTTCTGTGACTCTCCGAACAAAACAGCTATCACAGCACGTGTGGCCTGTTCAACAAACCATGGTGGCCTGTGATACAACTCATGTTGACCCCACTGCACTGTTGTTATTCACTCACAGCCACTGCACTCAGTAGGCCTTCTGTTCACATGGGAGCAGGGGGTGACATGTAAGCAGACACAGACAGAAAGACAGAGGCATTTATTGTTGGTGTTGTTAACACTGTTGTCGATTGTGCGGTGAGTGAAAGCTTAATTAATAGCTCTTTTTGGAAACTATTCTGTGCAATATTCTGAGGGATAAGTTGGATAGGTAGCCAAGGACACTGAGAGATAAACAAGTAAAATAAAATGGAGTTATGTCAGGCAGAGGAACAGAGGTTGTGATGAGAAGCCATATAACTTAGCAAATAAGATGGGAATTGTTGTCTAGTGAGGCCCGGCTCCAAGAACAGAACGGATGGGAGGAAACAAAAGGTCATCTTTATTATGACTTCAGCCTGTACACACAGACAAGAAGAGGAGAATGTGACATCATATTTCTGACAATACACACTTTGTGTATTGTGTCGCAAAAACGCACCGGAATTTCAATAACTGATTGAAGCAGTGGTTCTTAACCTTTGCTGGGCCTATGCCCCCCTGTCCATTATCCAGGTTCCCTAACACACTACAACCTGTTGGATGTGCACCATTTGCCTTTACAAAATATCAATGATGCATATAAATAAGTTATGATTATCCTTTTAAAAAAAAAAAAAATTGCATGTCATACAAACCTAAACAGCAGATGTGATTAAAATGGACATCTAAAATATTATTAGGCCATGATTAGTTTTCCAGGAAGCAAACAGCACATGAACAGGATCTTAGATTACTCCTTTCCTCATTTGTCACTGTGACAGTTATTCACCCTTTAATGCCTCTTCCAAAATCTATATTGAGAGTGCTGGAAATGAAAACTCCGAGTTGCTGGTACTTAGTAAGAATATGGACTATATGACACATATGGAGCTATTCTTAACTACAAAAATATTTTTTTATAAAGGTAAGAAAAACCTGTCTGCTTTGGTGGGAACCTAAAAGTTTTGCCTGCAGACAACATACAGCCTCTATTTGACAGGTGTTTATTTTATTCAGTGCATGTAAATAGAAACTATATTCTCGACTGTTAACAATAGTTTAAAAAATGAAATTCAAACTTAAATTAAGTTTTATTGATGTCAGTTTTTGCACATGGATGCAAGTTTCTTCCAGTTAAATCTTGATCCTTTGGTTTGAATCCGCCTGCGAAAACACCTCAGCATCCTCTTTTCAGAGCTACTGCATTTATCCCCTCCCTGTGTTTTCAGCACCATCCTTGGTAGCTGGTACACCGGAGGGACATGGCCTTGAGTACAAGCTATGGGTCGGTAACTATCTCTAAAGGCTTAACTTTTTTTCCCAGAACACTGCACAGAGATGTCTGGCAGTATTGATCAAACTTCTGGGTTTATTGTATCTCTTAAACCAATCACACAGGTTTCAGACAGAGACTAAGCCAAGTCATTGCAACTTGCCCTTTTTAGTGTTTATGCTGAAACCGGTGTTCATTGTGGCCTGTAGAATGTAAAGTGGAGGAGCTTAAAGCTGGCTTTCACAAAGCCTATCCAAGCTCCCTGTTTAGTTCGACAATGTTGTTTGACGAAACAATCAAACAGTTGAGGGAACATTCTCTTTTCAAGCTTTGTTTGGAGTTAAAACAATATAATCCGAAGGTGATCTGATAAAGATTTGTGTTTTATTTACTAAATACTCAAATAATCATACAAAAATTCACTTTATGCTCACCTTTTATATTTCATTAGTTTTATATTTCACAGTTCCTGTGCCTAAATTCTGTTTAAAAAACAAACTGATGACTTACATATGGTAAATATCATACAAACGACTTTGCATAAAATGTTGCTTGTAGTGACAAATACTCTTGAAGTGATCACCCACCCCTGTAGTATCCCTTTAGCTCGACCATCCCCCCCAGCATATGTCCAGGTCAAATTTTTTATTTTGGTTTTATAGTATAGTAAAGACACAAAAACTAATATATAAACTAACTAGTATAATATAAACTAATATATATATATATATATATATATATATATATATATATATATATTAGTTTATATTGTAATAGTGAGTGTGTATATTGGTGAGATCGGGAGAGCGGGGGGTGGGGAGAGAGTGTTA
>JAQNCA010000014.1:25207570-25218699 GCA_029783725.1 Acanthurus tractus
CATTACATGTATCACAGTAACAAAGAGAAGTTGTTATTGGAAAACTGAAAAAATATAAACTCACCCAAGACTGGAATCTTTAAAAAAGTTAATGCAGTAGAAAGAAAAAACCCCAAGCAGGTGTTGTGAGTGTATGTTCTTTCCTATTTTCCAGACATTTTATGAGCCACATGGTGACTAATACTCTCTGAGTTGCATGGTCAGAACTGTAACACTTGGTATGACGGCCCTGTTTGTGGGATAAAGGTGCCACATACTGATATAATAAATGTGTCTCTATTGTTGGACATATAGTGTTACGCAATGCTAAAAAAATAATATAAAAACTGTACTAAGATCTTGTGAGGATCTTGTGAGGTATGTGAGGATATTTGACATTTCTGACTTTTATGACACCACAGGTTTTATTCTTCAGACATTTGAGGGAAAAAATGGTTGAAAGCAACACATTAAGTTTTCCTGTTTTTGCTGGGATTCTCTCATTCTCAGCAAACTGACTCTCAGCCTGGATCTAAACAGAGCTTACAAGCTGAACTTTTTCAGCAAAACCCAAAGCTAATAGTCCCCCCCAAAAAATGCAGGTGTCAGCCCTGGTAATGAGCAATGCAGTTAATTCAAAGATCATCCAGGATTCCATGAACCATGCATATCTATTAAAGTCTCCCAGGTTATTAGCAGGAATATGAGTCACTAGTCATATAATGAAGCATAATACATTAATTCTTCGTGAATGAGGTTTAAATGTGGCTCTTTTGTAACAGACAGCGCAGTCTTTTATGATCCCACCTAGCTGCATATCCTCTCATCACACCGCAGGGTGCCTCTCCGCCACACCATCCTGCTCTGAACAAAAGGCTGCGCTGCGCCCACTCACACTATACATGTTTGCACTCATGATCAGCACTCTTAGAAATGTGTGTGTTTGTTGAACATGACCTCACCCACAGTTCTATGATGCTGAAGGACTTTTTTGTTGTCTGCTCCTCCTCCTCCAGGGGCGTGGGCTGTATCCTGTATGAGATGGTAACAGGTCGCCCCATGTTTCCTGGTGCTACAGTAAAGGAGGAGCTACACTTAATTTTTAGGCTCATGGGTAAGATATCTGCATGTTTGAATATTCTCCAAGCCAGGTTAAAGTCAGTCACAGTGTCCTGTAACAGCAGACAACCATACTGTCTCTGCATCATCCAGGCACTCCAACAGAAGAGACTTGGCCTGCTATCAGCAGTAATGAGGAGTTCAGGTCTTATCTATTCCCTCAGTACAGACCTCAAGCTCTCATCAACCATGTGCCCAGGTAACACTCACACATTACACCATGTGTAGATGAGTGCTGTCTGCAAGCCAAACTGCCTGACTCTATGGGCTTGTACCAAGGTCAGCTAAACACCTTCATGCGACCAGTGTTCATGCTGACATGCTGATGTTTAGCAGGTATAATGTTAGCCACAACCATGCCTTTGTTTAGCTTTTTCGTCATGCAAACAATGGCTAGCTAGGACTAAATCCATGAAAAGCTAGGGGTGATGAACAACTTATCCTGAATATTAATGTGTGAGCCAATTTTCTTGGCTGTCCGTCCAATAGTGGTTGAGACATTTCATTCAAGATCACAAATAAACCCCTCGAGGACAACACAGAGATATTTCAGTCCGGACCAAAATGATGGACCAGCCTACAGTGGCATCACTAGAGCCAACACGACCAAAAACAACAACATTCCTCGATTTTTCTGAGTGATTCTTAAGCTAATCAAGAGACACCAGGATGTGTCCTCTTTCTCTGTTATTGTTCTTCTGCTAAAGTAAACAACTAATTAAAGAGCAGAGGAGTTTTTTTAAGTACACTGATGATACTTCATTGGTTTTCTGTATTAAGGCAACAGACCTCTGAAGTGAATATTTGGCCCGAACACTTGCTCAGACTTTGTGAAAAGAATTTAGAGATTATTGTTAATTGGACTAAAGAAGTGATTATTTGAGCCAAGCAGGATTTCATAACAGGCCTGTTGCACTTGACAGCCAATTTGCTGAAACAGCTGAAGTTTCAAGCTTCTCGTTACAGTTCTGAGCTGCCAGCTTCTCTGAAAATACCACAACACACTACATTATTGTTATAACTTCTCAGGATATTAAACAGTTTTCAAATTAGTCCAAGAACTAGTTCTCAAAACTGTGATTGAAAGTTAGTTTGACAGATGACTTAATGGTTTGGTAACCCAGCAGCACTTAACAGTGAGCTTAAAGTCAGCGTTTTCCAAAAAATTCTACAGGTAATATTCTTGCTCACAAAAGTTAAATAAATGATCCTCCTGACAAATAGTTTTCAATCTCATACTGTCCGAGACCCTGATTTCTGAACTGCACGGGTGGGTTTCATACTTCTGGGATCTGTTGACAGCTTTTGGGCCTTTATAAATTATGGAGAGTGTTCAAGACTGGTCTATATGTAAAGGGTTGAATTATGTTATGATCTGGTATTTTTTAAAATAAAATTAACTTGACTAATGAATAATAAGTATCCATACATACCTTTCTTTCTTTTCTAAATGCTATAATAAATTGAAACCTATAAAAAACTGTAGCAACCAATCTCGCTCCACAGCACTGTTTTTTATACTGGAATGTTTTTATTTAATGTTTTTTCAAGGAGCCATATTCTAGTTCTGTAATATTTTATCAAGTGTGCTGAAGCTCATCGAGAGAATGCCAAGAGTGTGCAAAGCAGTAATCTAAGCAAAGGCTGGCTATTTTTAAGAACCTAAAATATAAAACATGTTTTGAGTTATTTCACACTTTGTTGTTTACCACATAATTCCATATGTGTTTATTGATATTTTGATGCCTTAAGTCCGAATCTACAATGTAAATATTCATGAAAATAAAGGCAAAACATTGAATGAGAAGGTGAATGAATGAATGGTGAATGAGAAGGTGTGTCCAAACTTTATATATATGTATATATATAAATGTACATATATATATATATATAAAGTTCACATGGTGGCCTGTCATCACTGACAGTTCACATGGTGGCCTCAAGTGTCAGCCTACCATCCTCATAGCAGCTGTGACCAGATCAGCTAACAAAAAGCTCCTACCATTTGCAGCTATGACGAGGTGTCAGTAAGTAACAACAGGCAATGTGAGTGAGGGACAGCTCCTTTGTTAATATTAAATATGACCTAACAGTTTCAAATACATAGACATAATGAAAACTTGTCTTTCTTTGCCTCTGTCAGGTTGGACACAGAGGGGATCGAGCTGATGTCTGCTCTGCTGCTGGTATGAGACAAAAGCAAAATGACTCTCAATCAGCTGGTTATGAGACAGAACTGAACTGTGTTTTCAGAGAGAGTCCAATAAACTGTGTTTGCAATCTGATTGCAGTATGACACCAGGAGCAGAATCTCCTCTGAGGCGGCTCTACGACACCCCTACTTTCTGAGTCTGGGGGACAACATTCATAATTTGGCAGACAGTAAGACATGCACTCACACATACAGTGTAAACACACCCTGAAAGCCTCTAATTTGAGGTTCACACCTTTTAGCAACTCTGGAAGTCACAAGCAGACTGCGCTTTTATCATAAATCTGCTACTTTGCCATCTCTGCTGTGGCCTTTGTGGAAAACATGGTTATGTCATTGTTTTTGGTCAATGTGCACATTTTAAACATAAATTTCACAAAAAATGCACATTGTTAGCAACCACAAAAGGTCAGAAAAGGTCTCACAGAGCACTCTGTCAGTGTAAAAAACTCTCAGTTCCCAAGAATAAAATCAGTTATATTTTATTAAACATTTTGTCAACAGGAAAAATCCTTTACAACCATGTTTGTGGCTTTTTGAGGCCTTAGTTAGTTAGTTTTTTCTTTTTTTTGGCTTTAGGATCAAAATTTTAGCATATAGCTGAATAAACGATTGTGCAATTTAAGGCCATAATTACAGAAACTTACTGTATAACTCAACTTATGGTTTTAAAAATCAAACCATTGAAACTACTTATGGCAGCCCTGTGATGTGATGTAACCGTGACAGGTCTGTAGTTACAGCACATCTTTTTAATAAAGTGGTCCGGGTGTGTAAATTGCCAATTATAAACTAGTTTTTAAATTACGCAAATGCTTATTTTTCTCAACTACAACCTCTATGTTGTTTATTAAGGTGTATCAACAGCTTCATGATATGAAGCAGTCAAATCAAAGCCTCTACAAATATGCAGTGTAAGTAGAATGGGATTGTCATCTCCTCTTCTTTGTTTTTAGCTGCTTCAGTGTTTTCCCTCAGAGAGGTGCAGCTTCAGAAGGACCCAGGCCATCGCAGCTCCTTGTTCCAGCCTTTAGGTAAAGTTCTTGCCTCTAAATCTACAGAATGGCATGAATTTACAAAATGTCACCATTTATCAGATGCAACTCATTTCTTAACATATTAAGCAGAAAGAGCTGTTATAGAAAATTGACTATGTTTTGCACAGGATGCACATTCTGTATTAATGCTGTGAACTCTGTGATTTTTTTTATTGTATCCTCATAGTCTTTAGTTTATGCTACAGATAATAAGAGACTAATTAAAAGTTTCAAGGGAGCCACTATTTGTTAATAATAACTAAAGGATATAGACTCCATCACTCTGTATCCTGGGCTGTCTGAAATGAAACAGAATTATACTCAGCTTTGTTTTGTTTCTTACCACAACATCTGAAAGGGTGTCTGCAGATGTACTAATTAGCAAAGCTCTGCAAGAAGCCACCGCGCTGATTTTGTTTACCCTGACACAAATAAAAAAACCACAGAGAAGAATGTCGGTGGAGCAGAAAAGTAAGTGGAAATAAAGAAGAAGCCAACTATGAATTCAAAACAGATTAATGTCATTCATTTCATACTCTAATAAGCCCTTCATGCATTTAATCAGTATCACTAGGACTTTCCTTCCCACTAGTTTCAGATTAACTAAACTCCAAGACTTAACTTCATAATACTTATATTATGCTAGCAGGTAGCATTGAAAAGTCTTTTAAAGGTTCATATACAGGATATGAGGGGATCCACTTGTGGGATATTGGAAGAATGAATGAATATTAATGTATGATCACTTTAAAAAAGAGCTGTCATGTTTCATTATCGTAAAATGAGCCCTTTATTTAGAGAGGGGCAGGTGCCATTCACAGAGTCCACGATATTACCCAGAAAGGACCAATCAATCACTTGCTGTAGAGAGGGCCTTTTGCATCTTTCACAAGTCCTACAACCACTGTATATTCTCTTTGGAAGGGGGGGCAGAGGGCAGAGGCTGACAGTTGATTGCAACTTTTAACCTCACTGCCAAATGCAACTAAATCCTAAACAGTGGACCTTTGAGGGGAAAGTTACCTCTCTCTGTGTTTGTTCACATGATAAAATGATGATAAATGATCAGTAATTCAAAGTGTTGTCTGTCTTCAGGTCGAGGAAAGAACCGGAGGCAGAGCATCTTCTAGAGGTCACAGTGGAGCACCAGAGACACACAGAGAAGAGGAGCCGCAATTTCAGACTACTGCAGAAAGGCCAACACAGCTCAGTACATTCACAAGCATGCTCACCTCCGTGCACACGTCTGCATGTACAAACAAACCCATGTGCACTCACATATTTCCATGGCAGCTTACCATGGAGACAAATAGAGTCTCTCGAAATAAAACTTGTACTGCACTTGAAAAGACTCTCCCTCCACAAGCAGACAGTAGATATTTGCACACATTTGCACAATCAGCAGCATGATGCCATTACGTAGTTGCACACAACAGAGATTTTTAGGTATCTTGTTGACACACACATGCATTTCAACTCAAGAAAAAAATGGGAACTCTGCTCCATTAAGCTGTACACACATATCAAAGCTGGCATAATTGCAATTCAGGGCACACCCAGGGCTCCAAGACAGAAACCACACCTGGAGCCACCATACAGGCGATGTGTACAGGCGTAAGGGTTGCTGTGTGAATAGAGGTCAATTTGGTTTTGATTAAAGTCTAAAAAGATCGATTTGTTTTCAGATTTTGCCAAATATTTGCCTTAATTACGTTAAGACTTGTCTATTCACCAAGGTTTAGCTTTTACAGTGGATGCACTCCCCGGTTTTGTTATAGCATCATATGGAAGCCTGAAACATTAACATTCTCTACCAGCTCTGCTCTGTCATTCCCGGGTTAGTGGTGCTTTTAAGGCCCCAGTTAGATTTCAGAAATACTGAGGTCATAAAGTTTCCAAACTGCAACTCTCCCTGACCACAAAAAGTTATGACAAGAAACCAAAGAGAAGGTTTTTAATTTCTTTTACCTATACTTATTTATTAAGTTACCTGTTCAGCTCTATTATATGAGATTTTTATTTCCTTGCATGAAACTCTAAGTGCTGATACAAGGCCTTCTCAGTCTTGCTCAGAATTAAATATCGGGGCAAAAATGCTCAAGTTTAATATTTATCTATTTTTTTGGCCTACAAGTAGGCTAAATAACTTATTTCAGCAAATCACATATATAATATCCAAAAATCCTTGGATCAGTTTATTAAATTCCTTAAAATGCCCCACCACTGATGTTCCCACACTCATGCACAAACACTCACGCATACATGCACACACAAATATACACTCACGTCCAAATTCACAGACAGAAGCTGTAATAATAGGCTAATATGCTGGCATAGTTAAAATTAGGCTAATTATACATAATGAAATAATCACATCCCCATGAAAATTGTCACCATTATGGCAGCTATGGGTGTGTTATGTCACCTGACAGCACTGAAGGTGTACATGTACCAACAGTGCAGGAATGAGAAACGTAGCAACACACTGTTCATTTTTAGTACCTCTGCTCACATGAAACAACGAAAAGCCTAAATAAAAAACATCTAACTCCATCATGAATAAACCTCCGTTGTATAAAAGATTCATGGCGACAGACTTGCCTTGCTACAGCGCCTCATTGTGGGGTCAGTGTGTATTATTTTCCATACAGTGGTAACAGCTGACTATCACTCCAGTTTTTGAAGTTGCCTTAGTAAATTGTGCATGATAGTTTGGCTTGTGAAGAATATATATTTGGTCTTGTGTAGCCAGTGTGTTAGGAGGCATTTGCTTTGTGTATGTAAATAACTTACTCTGAGTATGTGTACTTCTTAGTCTCCTATTTGCACAAACCTGAAGTGTCCTCTGAAGCCTGCTCCCTTTCCTTTGTGTCTTACCCTACATGTTCCCATAATATGACCTCATATTGTACCAAAACCCCTTAACCTTAGACCAGTAAAACTGGGAAAGTATGATCTGCTGGTACTTTCTAGTAGCAAATTACTGTCAGTAGGACTCACCACTACCCCTTATATTTTGCACAGCTCTATTGCACCTATTGCAAATGAGCAACTTTTGACTGTTGGCCCAGAAAAAGCAGTGTATAAAAGTACGTAAATACAATATAACTTTAGAGAATACATATATATTTGCAGAAGTGAAGTTAAGGGTGGAGGAAGTTCAGCTCTCTCTGTTCATCTTCTCCCTCTTTGTCCAGTTTTACTGAGATATGACAGATAGAAAAGCTATTATATTGTCATGTAAACCATCAACAGTGGGTTGGGATCACCTTAGTGACACATAAGGCATGATCAAATAGTATGTTGAATTTAAAGTGCAGTATGTAAGAGGCACTATGAGTCTGTGTGGAACACAATAATGGCCCACATTTTGCCATTATCCCTACAGAGGTATGCTTCAAATAAACCCGATCATACTCAAGACAAGCACATTTTGCTGTTCCAAACAGTCACACTTAAATGGGAATAATGGAGGATAGTCTTTCCTTAAAGACTTTCCTAGTGCTGCACTTCTTTGTGGGCACAAAGAATGAGACATTGTATGAATAATAAAAGTAAGAGCTTGGGAGAGAAGTTGAAGTCCTTTAAAATCTTCTCATGTATCACAAAAACTTTTTTTAAGATCAATGATCCTTTTCAGGCAAGTTAATGTCTGCATTCAGGCATAAAGTAGTAAGACAGAGAGTCATTAAGGTTGTGAGGACACCCAACTTCCTCAGTTCAGAACTGAGCATTTGACCTAAAGCTCAAGGACAAGGGCCACTGCTTTGATGACAGTAGGAAGCATGTATGAACAGATGACACGTTAAAGTGTCGGCCCATTTACAAACCTAAATGAAGTCTTGTTCTCCCAGGTAGTGTCCGTTCTGCTTTGTCTCATTGGCTCACACCTTTACAACAGTGGAAGTGACTGAATTTGACATGCTCTCTGAAACTGACATTTCAACATGCATCTCTGCTTTATGTAGCAACTGGCATCCAAAGGACTGTACAAAGGTGTACATGGTACACTTCTTATATCATGTCAAGCACACCTGGCTTGTGTAATGTAGTTGTGACATCATCTCTGATATTTTTATGCCCGTTCAAACCTCAACTTTGGACTCCAGGTTGGAATGCATGCTTCTGTAATACACAAAAGAACTGGATCCCCAATCCCCAACTATAACTTCCACTACTGACATCTTGGTTATTAAGTGCAGATGCATGGCCTCTAAGATTATTGGCTTGTTGGTCTGTGATACATGTGACCCTTTCACCTAAACAAAAAACAGTGGTCACAGATAGGTAATGTTAGAAACAAAACAAAAACAAAAAATACAAGTAGACTTTAACATATGTACTGCACAGCAGTGACAAACTGTTACTGTAAAAGTCAACCGAGAACCATCAAGTTCTGTTTTTGCTGCTTTCTTTTTCTACAGCAGCCTTCCTGTTTATGACTGCTGATGAGTCCACAGTGCTCAGTGAGGTGCCAGAGAGGGATGGAAAGTCTGGATGAGAGGGTGACTCACACAAGTATGAACATATTAAATGTTGAAGACAGTGTACATGCAAAGCACAAGAGGGGATCACAGTTTCCCCACAGACCATGCTGAGAGCTTAATGACTCTTACATCTGCCATGGTACCAAACGTTCCACAGGTGAGTTTAGTGGCCCTCACTGGATGGACATAAGTCCACAGCAGTAACCTTTGGTTTAAGACCTCTAGATGACTGAGGTGTTGATTGTTAAAACCGAGCAGGTCTGAACTGAGCTTGTGACTGATTAGGGAAGGCAGAAGTAGAGAAGCGAACCAGGTAGAGAGTTGTAGGTTTGGCCTTCAGAAACAGGATGTGTTCAAGTGCCTGTAAGCCAAGCGAACCCCTCAAGCACCTTAGCACAAGACTGATTGAAAATTAGTTTACGTTCGGTCCAGAGGTGTTCAGCTTTGTGTAGAAGTGAAGAGATGAATCTCATTGTAAATCATATGAACATCAAAAGTTTTCTTCCTCTCTAAAAATAAAAAGAAGCTGATGGAAGAATTTTGTTGCAACCAGCCAACTTTGTTCTCCTACCAGTTAAAACAAGCAAAAGTGAAGGCAACGAGGAGAGAAATTCGGGGTAAACCTACTGGGACTTATAGCAGAGGTGTGGTGCTGCTGGAGCGCAGAAAATAGAACACTTATATTTCCTTTAAATCCAAACGAAATTTATACACAGATTTTTTAAGCACATGAAGATGTGATCATCATAAGAGTATGTTATGCAAGAAGGCCAAACAAAACAAACTGAATGGTCATAGTTGTCTGCTGACATTAAAAGTGTGATGACCAAATTGCAGTGTCAACTCATACACTGAGTTACATGCAACAATACATTTCATCTTATAAGTCGCCAGTAGCTGTCAATAGCCTCGAGCGACAAAGTGAATCAATACATTTTTTTTCTCAGTCTTTGGATCGAGGTGAAAAGGCAGCAAAACTTTGTGATGCATTTGCAAAGTAACATTATAAAGGCTGCCAGCAAACTTGACAAGCTTGTGCTGCATTCACAATTCCTGCTGGTAATAAAAAGCTTTCTCAGCCATGTTTTCATCGCCAAGGCTTTTAGATGAGCTAGATCTCTGCCCTGCAACTTTTCCACAATACTGATATTTTTAAAAGAGCTTTATCTGCTAAAAACATATAGAATAAATGAATAAAATCTAATTATGTTAATTACAACCTACTAAGTCCATGACAGCACCAAACTCTATTAGATATTTGTCTGACTGCCATGTAATATTCACACCATGGTTAGACTACTTATAAAGTCAGTCTTACTTTGGATCATGTGATCAGATAAGTGTTTGAATCTTAGCACAGTAGATGAAATGGTCTCATAACACTCATGTCAGGTGCACTCCAGTAAATAAGTAGCACTGCACCTCTGCCTCAGTGGGTTGGACTGCTGTGGGTGTTAAGACTTCCTACCTCCCCCTCCTTCCCTCAGTGGCACAAGTGTTACTGTGTGTTTTAAATGTGGTATGTGAAGCTATTTTAAACATATTGTAATGAAATAATAAACATGTATTTTACCAGATGTTTTCATCTTTCTCAGTAAGTTTGATGCTGTTGAAAATATAAAGCACTGTATTTAAAAACAAAAGTACGGGAAAAAAAACTGCAGATGATGTCTAAATGTTTTATAAAAGATAACTTTAGATTTTGTATGAGATGTGATATTTTGTGTGATTTGTCTATACTGTAAAAAAAAAAAATAGAAATTGAATGTATCGTGATTGCCATCAGGCATACCATTGATTGAATAGTTGATAAATTAATGAATAAATAAACTATTTAAATTCTGGAACACATCAACCTGTTCAATGTCTTTTGTTGACAATTGATACATTTCTATTTATAATAATTGTACCATTTGAGTTAACATGGTGTATTTCTTGTACAAAGGAGGAGATGCAGTAACATAAATGCACAGCAGATGGTGCTAGTGGTTTGCTACAAACAAGTACAGCATGTCAAGTTGCTTTTCAAATCGATGTACCGGCTGGTGCTGCAACAGCAATGCAGACTGTATGCAGTACCAGTATTTTTATCATTATAATTAAGTGCTTACTAATCATCTGAACACAATGACAGTGGTGAATTTTAAATTTTAACATGCATTACTTCTATTGTGTTCTTTTTTCAGAAGAGCATAGTAAGATACATAACATATTGTTTAGGTAAATGACACTCTTCATCTTAATTTGTGACTTAAGGTGGTGACCTCATTTGGAATAGCATGTTGCTGTGTCATC
>JAQNCA010000014.1:25218799-25230879 GCA_029783725.1 Acanthurus tractus
TTATTATTATTATTATTATTATTATTATTATTATTATTATTATTATTATTATTATTATTATTATTATCATTATTATCTAGGTGTAACACAACACATAATGCTGTCAGTGATGCCTCTCTCTCTCTCTGTTTTCTCCAGACTCCTGTCCTCCCTGTTAGCCCTGCTCTTCTGTACTCTCATCATCTCACTTGTTTTTGCCGTCATACCACTATGTCACCACATTGCACTGTTGTCCATAGCCATGGCAATTGCTGGCACTGTCATGGGGGTGATTGACACCATCGCAAACCTGCAGCTTGTGAATCTGTACCAGAGGGACTCCGCCATCTTCCTGCAGGTCAGAGAAGAGAGGGAGGGGAGAGGATATGACAGCTGTATGTGTTTGCATGCGTCTGTGACCTTAAATGTGTGTTTAGGAGGAAGAAGCTGATGATGTCACTGTGGATGTATTTTAATATTGACCATTACAGTACAACAGGCGCTATGTACACTTTTCACACCCTATACAAATATGTATCATACAGTGGGAACAGTCTGTTTGTGTCCGGTGTGACCATCGGAACATTTTCTTTATTTGTTGTTTTGCTCCTCAGGAATTAAAACTTAATGCTTAAAACTCAGTATGTAAGCAGGTTATAATTTGCTCAAATGCTGGCCATATCCAAGTTCAACAATGTGTGTGTGTGATTTTAATCTTCCATTTCAGTCTTCCATTCCCAAGTGACCAAAGAAAAAAAAAGCAAATAAAAAAGAAAGACGGAGCTTCAAACTAAGCATTAACCTTCGAGCCTTAAGTCCTGCTGTACCTCAAATGGCCACATTAAGCTGCCCTTATCCTGTATCATGGCTTTGAAGTGTTGTTGAAGGCCACACACAGGTATTACTGCAAAGAGGGGGGAATGGTCAGCAGATAGTGCTTATGCCACTTGGCATCCAAGCAGAAGCTGGTAAACCACAGCTGGCAGGCAGCACATGTGCAATATCCCCAATCCACCTGCTATAATTACTGTCTGAGTCCTCTGTACTTCCCTCTTATATGACAAACATTAAACATTTCCAGTTTAGCTTCTAAAATGCAGATAACTCTTGTCACACTTGCCACATCCAAGCAAGGCATCATGATTTTTGTGAGGGATTTACCTTGATCAGACAGAACCTAGCTGGAGTTAAGACTTATTGTACTGTACAATCTTATGGGAATGTATGTCTCGCCATAGGCTCTGCATTTCTTCATTGGCATGGGAGCGCTTGTCAGTCCCTTGGTGGCTGATCCCTTCCTGGCAGAGGACAGCTGTGTCCTGAATGCAAACTGGACCATCAATTCATCCACCCCCTTGGACCTACAGCACCTCCGAAGCAGCATAGCTGGGCATGGTGCAGCACTACACAACATCTCCCAGTATTCTTTGCAAACCGAAGGTGTAGTCATCACCAAAGTGTCGTACGCTTTCTGGATCATGGCCCTGATCAATGTGAGTATCATTTGTCATGTGATCAATGACACAGAAATTCATAAAGCTCATGCTACTATAAGCGACATTGTCTATTACTGGTAAAGGATAGATGATAGTAATGTTTTAGCTGTCAGTTGGTAATTACTCTGGATAAATTTAGTATTTTTTAGGGCTGTCAGTCAATTGAATTTTTAATCGTGATCAATCGCATTAGTGTCATGAGTTAACTCATGATTAATCGCAAATTTTTTATCCTGCTTTATATGTAACTTAACAAGATATTTATTATGTTTCTTTAACTCTAATCTGAAAAATTGGAGAGGAGAATAATAATTCCTTTGTGGAAATATTCTGTTTTTATTTTCATTGGAATTATCCGAAATGTATAGGTACGATTACACACTTATATTGTCCAGATACTCTCAAAAAAAAAAAAACCTCAAACCTTGAGGTATTCTCAAGCCAATGATGCTAACCATTAAGGTTTACAAATAAAAAGCTACATTTGTAAAGCTATCCAGCACAGTCTGTCTTTAGGAGGAGGAGGGCTCTCTGCAGCAGCGGTGTGCTTGGCCATCATGTGGTATGTAAGACTGGACGTGCTCCGGTGGTAAATTAGTTCACATTTACAATAAATACAAATTACTTTTGTTTTGTCCAGAGAACCATTGGGCCAAACTTTAAAGCTAAACTTTCCATTCAAAAGTCCCTTTTCTGTATCCATTTCTTCTTTGTAACCATTTGCAATGTTATTTTAGCGCCACTTCCTGAAACTACGGGAGCTGGCAAGGCACACACCATGTGTGCGTTCATCGCACATTCAAAAAAATAGTGCTGTTAAAAGGAGTTTGAGTAAACGCGTTATTAACGCGTTAACTTCGACAGCCCAAGTATTTTTCCATGGTGGAATGTTACAATTTCGTAATAAAACGCAAAAGATCTACAAATCGTAAGCAAGATTACTCCACAGCAATGCTAACAGCTCTGTGAGACTGCAGTTTTGCACAGCAGAGCTTTGGTTAGGGAAGTAAAAAGGAATTCTAATTCTGTGGTTTAATCAGTGGAATATTGGTTAATAAATACTTGAGCAGTTCAGAACTGTTACTCGGAATTTAATAGTAATAAAATGAAATCACAGTGTTTGCTGATTGGAATGGGTTTCATCTTGCGGGTATGAGGTCATAAAGCAATATATGCCCTAAATGGGATCAGCATTGGTGCAAGTCTGTAAGTGGTTCCTGGCTGTAGGGGTAGAGAACATAGTTTTTGGGAGTTTTTTGCCTATTCTAGTGCAAACTTCAAACTAAAATTCAATTTTGAAAATTCAGTTTTAAAAAGTTTAAAATTTAGTGATAAGAAAGAACTCTACAGCCAGTGACAAACCTCAGAGTGCTGCGATGAACCATACCCATCTGATGGAAGAACTGGGCAGAGGCACGTATGTGCAACAAGTCACCATCATCAAGCAAGGAAAAGAAACATTTTTAATCATCAGTCAGTCATTTGTTCCATCCTCTGCTGTAACCAGAAACTATTTCAAGATCTCAATTTACACTCTGGGTGTATTATAATGATTATTAGTTTATGATACATAGATTCAAAAAAGACATTATTGTTTCGACCCCATCATACTATTTTCTAGCAAAGCTTTACAAATAGTTGGCTTTTTTTGGTCTCATTACACAAGTATTAGTTTTCTCATGCAGTACTTCACATTTTCATGTGAAAGTGGCCAGATTCAATTATGACTGAGTGGTGTCACCGCTCTTGGGAGTCACATAAAATTGTGTCCTTGTTTTCAGTTTTGTTCTTTTCACAACTATTTGATTTTCTTCAGTTGGCAAGAAGCAAAGATATGTCCCCTCGGACAAAGCGATAAGCTCCCACCTCGACAGAAATACCACCTAATTTCTATGTTTGAACTGGATGTATTTCAAGCAGAGAACGAGATAAGAAATCCTGGACTCTACTTTTTATTAGGGCAGGGTCACTACTCGCATCAGCTGACAGTCAGCATCAACAACAGCCTGTTTGTGTGTCCCGACAGCTTCCTGTGCCAGCTACAGTATTAGCACTGATGTACCATGAGAGACTGCTGCCTTGGCTCAGCAACAGTCCACGTCTGCTTGATGGAAATTCCTCGTCCACCACAAGCTTTCCTGAGGACAGTGGTCAAGGTAATGTATGGGAGTGTCTTCGTGTCTGACCACCGTGTCCAAATGTGATGACAGACCCCTCAGTGTCCCTGTCTCTCCAGGTCATGCCAGTTTGTTTGCTTGTTGTAACCTTGCCAAACTCCGGGGTCGCCCGGCTACTTTCTTCATCCTCCATATTTTGGGTGGGGCCGTCGTCTTCGTCACCGATGGAGTTATAGTAAGATCTTCTTCTGTCAACACTACACATGTAGATACAGACATTTAACAACAGTATGAAGGGAACTGTAAGGTAAGCGGGCATGTTGCAGGGGGCTTTGCGTGGGCCTGTATCGTGTCTCGAGTACCATAACTGTCAGAAATCAAAGCTGCCACATTGGGTATGACAGTTATGTACTGCACTTGTGGAGACAGAGTGAGACTTGATAGCTGCTGCTCTTTGCTAATCTCCTGATCTGTCTCCGTCCTCCAGGGCTCCTACACTGGCTTTGTCTACACTTATGCAGTGTCCCCTCCTCTGCTGATGGCTCATAAGACCGCCGGCTATCTGGACAGTGCATTCTGGGCCTCCATCACAGTAGGAAGACTGGCTTCCATCTACCTGTCCTACAGATACACAGCACCCATGTTGCTCACCTTCAGTCTGGTATGAGCACACATTCAAAGGTCAAAGTCGACCTGAAAGGGAATAGAAATAGTAAGAATAGTTTACATCACAAAGAGATAATAATTTAGTTGAACAAGTAACAAAAGTATGATTCTGATGTGTCTCACTGGACAGTCCTTTTTCACCAAACAATGCAGCTCATGCACAGCTGTCATGCAGTTTCTCCTATCAAATATTTGAAATGGGTGTGAAGTCATGTGAAGGGATTATGTGACATCACTCAGAGGAAGTGTAGTTAGGTACACAGAGAACAGGATCTTTGAGCTTAACACTCGACTCAGACACTGAAAGACAAACAAAAAAAACATCTGTTTCTGTCAGTCTGTCTCCTTCATTTCAGCTGCAGAGTTTTTGCCTTGATTTTCAGAAATAGAAATTTTAGAAATAAGTTTGCAGAACAAACATATTCTAGGCAAAAGGGTTGACACCCAAAATGTTTGCTGAAGACAGCTGGTTGCCTGGAGGTATATAATGCTCTTGATGTGTTTTTTTTTAAAGCTGCATAATTGAATTTTTGTGGCCATTTGTTTAAAGAAAATGGAACAGCATCTGACGTGTCATTTTAAAAAGTTGATATGATGAACTGGTTAGCAAACACTTGAGTTTTTTTGGACATTGAGCGAACACAGAGCAACATTATCATTAATTAAGAGTCAAATTTTTCGCCGCCTGATAAATAAAAGTCTAATATTGACTCTCCTCTTGGCTTTGTTTTGCTCTCAAGCAACTTTATTCTCTGGCTGACTGAGGACAGGCAGTACACGTTTTTATAACAGAGATTTTTATTAGTCATACATAATAAATTTGTCTGATGGATATGATGTGTCCTAAGGAGTAGAAGAGGGAATGACACAGCATCCTGGTTCTGTTGAGAGCGGTGACACATAATTGCTTAAAACACACTGCAGGTAGGATACAGCTGGTAATACATGAGAGCTGCATCACACAGACCTGTGGAAATGCTGTTAATCCCTGCTAATCCCATCTGTAGCAGCTGCCATCTTGTTGTCTTGTAGAGAATCTCGTCTGTATTTCGTACGTAACTGATAAATGTTGCAGAATAACACTTTGTTAGGAACGTTTTTGAATCATGTCTGCAATGTTCATTCAGGCATGCTTCCCCCCTCCCACCCATAGCTGTGTGTGCTCCCTCTCTAAAGCTGCAGTAACTGAAATTACCGTCTGAACTCTCTCCAGGGGTCTGCCTGACCCTCATGTCCGCCATTTAAACACTGTAAAAACTTCCTGTAAAACATGATAGCGTTCTTTATTGCAGTAAAACAATCCATAGTTTTGGCAGGATGTCATTTTAGGTAAAATTGTGAATCCAAACGAGCTCACACTCTTGTGCATATTTAGGGCCCGAGCACCGAAGGCGGTGCGAGGCCCTATTGTATTTCTAGTTTTCATTCGTATCTGTGTTTTCATATAATAGTATTTATTTTGTCCCGGTGGTTTCCCTCCCTCTGTTTGCTGATATGCAGCGTAGTCATGTCATGGTCTGGGATGCCATCCACACTGTTACATAAGGTCATTGGAAACTTTCAGTTTTGTTCTGTTACATGTAACATGTTTAGGTTCACAAAGTGAATGCAGGGAGATTTAATTTAAGGAATTACTCCATAGCTAAGAGTTTTGAAATATAATTTGCTTATGTTTGGGCCAGAACTTCAGAAAGTTCTTCTTAAACTTTTCATGCATTGCATTCCTCCGGGAGAACAAGATATATTTGTCAAATCGATCAGTTTATCTTTTTAGGTTTGATATTTGTTCTGGTCATCCTCTCACTCTCACTGTCTGTCTGGGTGTTGGTCTGTGTGTCTCTCAGGTGGGCGTCATATTGGTTCAGTTCCTGTTGTTGATCTTCTATACCAGTTGCGTCTTTCTCTTCATCGGTACTTGCGTGTTGGGGCTGTGCATCAGCAGCGTGTTCCCCTCGATGTTGGCATTCACAGAGGATATGCTGGACTACAAAGGTAGACTAATACACTCATTCTTGCTCCCACACTCTCTGTTACCTCCACACCTTTCCCTAAAAGAGCGTCTCCAATCAAATACAATATCTTAATTATTGTTTAACAGCAATGTCTGCATCTTAATACACATACAATTTCAATCTCAATGTGTGTCAGGTTGTGCTACAACCATCCTGGTGACCAGTGCCAGCACAGGAGAGATGATTCTGCAAGTGCTTGTTGGATGTGTAAGCAAATTCTCATTTTACAATATTTTTATTGATCATAATAAAAAAAACTAACATCAGTGTTTCCACATGAAACATCCGTTTTCTTTGATTCTTCTCACTCATTTCTGCATTCTGCTTGTTTCTGTTAATATATAATTATTTTCCTCACAACACTGTATGACCAGCTGCTTGCTCTGTTTTTTCTGCTTTAATCATAGCAATCAAAAAAAAATTACATGACACCCTACTGTGGCCCTCAACTGTGACCTCAGTGTTAAAAGTGTTGCAGTGCTTTCATTGATTAGCCTGCAGCAGGACATTACTGACTGGAGTGATTTACACTGCACATTTAGCCTTCCATGTGTGAATGAGGTGGAACCACTGCCATCGTGAACCCCTCTGTGGCGCTGCGTTGCTTTACAGCTTCAATCACAGGGTTGTTTGAGAGGAGAAAGCAATTGTTTTTCTGCTTGTATCTGTTTGCAGGTGATCAACAGTCATGGCAGTTACGCTTTCCTATTGTGTTGCACAGTAGCATTATCCATCGGCTTCTGCCTGTTCCTACTGTTCCTCTATGTCCAGCGCATTCACAAAAAACATTGCACAGGTAAACATACAGCGAGTAGAAACAGATGTTTTTATATGACATAAATATGAAAAAATGAAAAGACACGACAACAGGGGATGGCAATATGCAAAATACTGTGACTTCATTTATCTGAAAAACCTGGCTGACTGTCAGTTGATACAGCTTGGAGAGAGAAAGAGTTAACTGTTCTGCCAGAATTAGTTCAGAAGTTTACATCAATGCATTAGTGGTCTCAAAATCAGCCAGTGAGGGCATGAAACAGATTCAAGCAAACAGACAACATCACAGCGGCCAATATTTAATACAGAGTATATGGGAGGAGAAATGTTGGAGCAACAAGCCGTGACTGTTACAGTAAGCACATTTCCTATGTGGAACATTTCTTATGAAGCATTTTTTGAAACATTGCAACTAAGTGTTGAGGTAGATATGTGTGCAGCATTCAATTTGACAAGGTGAAGCATAATCTGGGGCAAAAGAAACTAGAAAAGATCAAGTCACTGGGATGCTGGTGAATAAGATAAGAAAGAATACTGACATAAGACTAAAAATGTTCAGAAATGTAATCTTATATTTGCTGAAAGAATGGGACCAGACTTTATTGAAAGGGAAAGCGATGTTGCATCATTAAGACTGGTTTCCTCTCTGTTGTGAGGAAAACTAACAAACACTGTTCACTTATCAGATTCATCGAAAAACATGGACATGGAGGAGAAGTCACAGATACAAGATTCCTGATCTGACTGTCCCTAAGAGGCCCACCAGAGGACGCAGATGACCCAGCGCATCTGCTGAAGTCGATTAAAAGGAGTACGGAAGATCATCCTCTGACATTCCAGCATCTTACTCTAATGTCAGAATAGGACCTTATTCCAGCCTCCTTCAAGTGACCATCTTTTTAGACTTTTACGCCTGATGATCAATATGCTGTTCAATGGATGACCAACACTTGATTGGATTTCATATCTGGCAAAATCATCTCCTGTGGCACATTATAACTCTGTGCTGAAGCTTGACTTATAACTTTAATGATTAAGTACTGCCTTTTTGGTGTGATTGTACTGTGAGGGGTTTAGTGTTTTATGAGGTCTGCTGTTTGTCAGAACACCTGCAGCTTGTGTTTGCTGGTGTACAAACACGACTCTCATCAGAATATTTAAATACTGCTGTTGTGGTTTCCTTGTGGTTTAATGGAAAGCGATGGTTCATAATGTAATGACAGAATAACAGAAGTGGTTAGTTAAAGAACTTTTATTATTGGTCTCACCTACCTCTTCCATTATAAACACTTTCTCTACGCCTTTCACACATCATTATGCTACTTAAGACAAGTAGCTTGTAAACATTTGAAAAAGCAACAAACAAATAGAAAACTGGACAGAACAAAGCAAGACTTGTGTCATTTCTTTAAGACAAGATTTTACATTTCAAGGTAAGCTGACGGAAAAACCTCATCAGAAGATACAAATAAAGAAATCTGCAAACAACAAGTCCTTAGACCTCCACGGATGTTTTAAATGGGGCGGGGGGGATTATTAAGCTGTTGTATAGTTTTTCAATAAACTTCACTGCACAATTGCAATAAAGCAACCAATTTTTATTGAGCTCTGTTATACTTTCAGATAAATAAATATTGCTCTGCTGTGCCTAATCACAAAATTATGTTAATTATTTAATATATTGTAAAAGATTAGATTTATCGTAAAAAATACGAAGTGCATAAATTTTTCCTCCCTTTGGGAAAATATACAGTTCTCACTAAGCAAATGTCAACAACATTTCATCAAAGAGGAGATCTGAGTCATATAAAAGCGACAGAATCCAATACTACAGGAACCCCAAAAGTTAAGTGCAAACGTCTCATCACAACATCTGCATGTACAATATCAACACTATATCAAAACACTTTACATATAAAATGAGATTTTGATTTCTTCTCATAAGGCTTTGATTCCCAAAAACAGCCAATACAACCATGGGGCAGAAGCCTCCCAAATATACAAGAGGAAAACAAACACATGCACAAAGAAAACATGAAATCAGAAAACCCAAAATAGCAGACATCTAACCATCCGGCTGTTACAAAAATAGAAAATAATCTTAAAACTCTACTGATGTTTACACGAAAATGAAAGAAGATTACACAAAAATAATGAACAGGTTGTTTGTATATATATTTTATGTATATATTTTTATGTGTATATATATATATATATACATACATATACATATACATATATATATATATATATATGCATTCATTCATTTATATATTTTCTGAGTAAATTTGTTATCACAAACATTTATAAGCAGGTTCAAAAGAGATATGGCCCAAACATGACCTGATTAGATTGACATGCTCTGCATATTAACCCTTGCTGCTGTCCATATGTACAGATATGCATCCTGGAGAACACTGCAGCTCATTTAATGTCCTGCAGTGCATGAGCCGGGGCAGACCACAAGCGGCACTGTACCTATATACAAAACATTTCTAATGTTTTACTCCAATGGAGTCAGAAATATGGCAGAAAAACAAAGAAACTTACACTTTATAATTTGAGTTCTACACTAACTTTTAAATGATGAACTTTATCCACTACTGGGGGGAAAAAAACTTGGGCTTAGCTGTGGTAAGGCACCATATATCAAGTGACAGACTGCAGGCTGAGGGGGCAGATGTCTGATGAGTAAAAATGAGCGTGAATTCCCCCCCCGCTGGTCATTAATCCCTGGTTTAGAAAGGGACACTTGGGCAAAGAAACACTTAAATGTGTTCAATCCAAGTGTCATGTAAACAGCTGTTATATACAAATTCCCCATTTAATACCATCTACCTCTGTAGTCTGTCTCAGACTTATGGCTTTATTATAGTAATTTATAAAACAGGCATAGGCCTTTCATGGCTGATAATCTTGAAGAGGTTTTTAAGGGCAATAAAGCTGCTTCGCAGCTTCAGGTTTCTACAGTCCTTTGAACCGAAGGATAATGGATTTCTGGCTAAGGCTAGGCAAAGGTTAAGGCTAGACCAGTCTGACTAACAGAAAGTGGGCTGTGGGTATGAGCCTGCCACTGGACAACTCCTTCAGGCAGAGGGCTCCTCCGCTTCTGCCATCTGTGTGATATGGTTTTCCATGTCCTTGTTGCTAGAGAAAACAACAACAATCAATCGATGAAGATTTGCATTGTGCAAAAAAGGCAAACCTGCATGGATCGTTCTGTAAATAGTCGTAAAGTTACAAAGAACATTTGATGTCTAACAGGTGTGTTCTTGTATGTTTGCCCAGCAGTCGTTGAAAAATTTGATACACTGAGCATGGCCTCTTGTCTGCAGTGATCTAGTAAAGGTAAACAGACATGACTTGAATCTTGCCATGGCTTCGGTAGTGTAAAAGTGACTTTCCATAGTCAACACATGTATTTTCTGTTTCATGAGGCATTTTCTTTAGCGGGTTTTAAGCCATGGCAAGAGTGAAGCTCCCCTCTTCAAGTGCAATCGTAGGTGTAGGTTCAGTCAAAGGTAACGTTACTGCACTGACACAGCAAGCGAGCCCAGTCCTTTACAACAAATACAATATTCCTGATCTTGACCATCAACTGTTCAAGGTCTGATGTGTCTGGGCTTAGCTCGACTTGTACTTGAGAAAGAGGTTTAGGAATACACTTTTTAAATTCCTGATCAAGAGATCAATATCAATCTTGTGTCTGTTTTGTGGATATGTATCTGGAGCCAAGAGCTGCTTGACTCAACTTAGTGATGGGATACTTGCTTGCATGACTTTGTCCAAAGGAACAAAATCAACCTTTTTTTTTAAAGATTAAACACAAGAACTTAGTTGAGCAGCTGCTTGCTGAAGTGTCGTAAATACTGTGCAGAGGTGAGAGTGGCAACAGTCTCCAAACAAATCCTCGCTGGGAATGAAAATCAGTTCGAATTTCCAAAGATGTCAATATTCATTTATAAATTTCCATATCTCGACAATTTCTATCTCAAAACTAGATCACTAGATCACTAAAATCAACTCGATTTTCACAATGTTGAGTTCAAAATGCAATAGAAGTGCAGTAATGAATAAAAAAATAAACAGAATCTGTGTTTCGTTGCTTGCAGAGTCGATGCACAGGCAGGGTTATGGCTTCACTTACTTTAAGTCTCACCTGAAGGCTTACCGATGGTGGCAGGCCTGAACACACAGGCTTTTAGCGCTGATCTACCACATCTATGCAACAGAACACAAAAAGGCATGGCTCAAGGTTTAGTTCTGATTGTGGCCACAACTTGTTACAATTAAGGTAAAGTCATGCTGGATATGGCTATAGTCAGATAGCATTTACGAGCAGCAGTCAAGGAGAGGTTGAGAGCTGGGTAAAAGATAAGAGTTACAGGCTGGTCATCAGTTTTAAGTATCACCCTTTAACACAACTAAAAGTTAAGGACAGAGTGCAAAAAGGAACAGAATCATTGTCAGTAGAAGAGAAAAATGGTTAGAAACTCATTGATAACATAAAATATGTCTCTTCTGGTGATAACACCGTTGAAGGAAAAGGAGGAACAGAAGAAAATTCTGTAGAGAAAAGATTTGGTTATCTGTAAATCTACTGTCCCGTGTCCAAGTGTGAAGAAGATTGTCACTGCTGAGAGTCCAATCCACTTGCAACATCTGTCACCGATTTCCATTTCTTGCAACTGGGGATCCCAAAAGCCAGACAAAAATGAATCCATAAGTGCATAAGGATGACATCCGTATGTCTGAGTACAGGATATAATCCACAGGGTGGAAATGCTCAAAACAAAATGAATGCGTTGCTCTCATCCATCAAGGCTGGACCGCCAACATCTCTCCAGATTCTCCTTCCATACGACGTGATTGCAGTAAGAATGTGGGACTGTGAACTTTAAGCACCGGGGGTGGGGGCGTATGGCAGTGACTCGGGATGCACAATGAGGAGGTTTTTAACCAATCCAAAAAATGTTCAAAATGAACCTGCATCTTATGGCTGATATTGAAGAGTTCACTGCTAATTTCACATT
>JAQNCA010000014.1:25230979-25242836 GCA_029783725.1 Acanthurus tractus
TGTTTTAAAAAGCAGTCAGAACCTGCGGTTTGTGCACTTCTGAGGCTAAAACAGGTAAGATTGAGAGAGCAAAGATAGATTTCACAATATTCCTTAGCTGTGACTGATCCAAATCAAACTGGCATCACACTCTTTCGCTCCTCTCAGAACCTTGTGGGAAATGTAATGCACACTGAACTCGAGTTCTTTCTCTCTGACACTGTAAAAAAATGTCCACATTGGCAAAAATACGTACGGCTCTCTGGACTGTGTGGCTCTGCACAGATGTAGCAGTTTGATGTCATGAACGTGACAGCGTGCTGCATATGATCTTTTTCTTCTCCAACTTTTTTCTCTCTTTATTTGAGGATCATAAACCAACATAAAGGTGCAAAATGCCTCCCACTGTGTCGGAATGTATAGATGCTGTGCTTTTTAAGTGAATAAAAGCAATTTGGCTTTATACTATCGGCTCTGTTTACAGCCAATAATGATAAATAGACAATAGTAAAAATTTCACATTATTGGCTAATGTTCTGTCGGCACTGATAATTATCTTGCATCCCTAACAATGACTCAGCACCCACATAATTATCCTGGACGTGGGAATAGGAGATGAAGCTGGGAGGCTGTCTGGATGTTGGGGTCCAAAATGCAGTGATGCTGTGGGGGTTAATCCTATGTTTTCTGAGGGTCTGGGGAAATGGGGCCGGGCGTATTGGTCCCATCCATACTGTGTACAGGGATCTGAAACTGAGGAGTGAGGACAGACGGAAACTGGAACAAAGCAGAGTGAAGTGTTAGGATACAAAAACTGAGCGAACAGGAGCAAAAAGAAGGTAAATACTCTAATGTACTGACTTGGAACAGGTGGCCTCCCTGACGTCGCGTGGCCGGGCTGAGGGGTGCAACTGGACTGAGAGTGCTCCAGAAGTGTATGTTGGACAGCAGAGGACTGGGTGTTAGCAACAGAGTGGGAGTCTGAGGAGGAAGACCAACAATGCAGATTTAGCGTTATTACATTAGAAGCTTGGCTGATTTGGGTTTTTTACAGGTATACTGTACCAGCATATATGAGAGGAAATGAGAAACTGTGTAGTGAAATGCCACTTCGGCCAATTAGAAACCAGAAGCCCTATTCAAACCATACATGGCAAATTATCTAAGATGCATGGCACAAGTGTGTTAAGAGTGTGTACAGCATTTTTTCTAGTCAAACAGCAGCTTATCTGGGTGCAAAGTAAGGCGCACAGAGCACAGGGGTTGTATGTAGACACTCGATTAGTCATAGGAGTGTTTTGAGTGTGACATCAACAAAAGACAAAGCCAGTGCGTGTGCTGTAAAGAACAAGAGAAACAGAAAGAGACAGTCTTCTGCTCTGTGGCTGAAACAGATAGAAACACCATTCAGATACCTTTTTAATTATAAACATAATGAATTCCAGAATTCTGAATTCTGAATTGCAGGATCACACATGAAGATACACAACATCCCATTTAAAGGATACCAGCTGCTTTGATCCATATGCATCTTACTGACACAGAGAGACTCTCTCATATAATAAAGAGGCAATGTTTAAAGTAAATCACTGAAGGAACTGAAAGAAACCAGAGAGAGGAAGTCATTGAGATTTGAGCTGATAGTCCAACACTTGATCTCATGATCAAACCATCAGAAAAGAGACAGAATAAAAACAGATTTGTTTGAACCAGCAAATCTAATAGACTCTTAAATTCTATGCAGTAGCACACAATGTCATGAGGTCTACAAACAGCATTACGGGGAAGAACTGAATGCAACAAAACAAGGCCAAAAGGCAAGAGTTTACATCTCACTGCTGCCACCTGCTGGTCCATATCAGTAAATGGAGGTCTAAGAGCTTTCTTTCTACTCGCATGCAGTCCTGAATATTGCAACATATTATAGAAATGCTTTCAATCAAATATTAATCAGAGGCTCCTGAGAAACAAAATGTATGAATAAATGATGCAAATAACCTTCAGTACCAAAACTCAACATTGAAAAATGTCAACAAACATTTTTTTGTTTGTTGACAAATGCTAATATTTGAATTATGATTGAACAAATGCCTACGTGGGCATTATTTATGAAGCATGGACTGTTCCATGGCACACCCAGCAGTATAAGTCCACTTCATCACTTGTTTGTTTACATGTTTTGCCTTAAAATATTTTTACCTCAATGAATCTGAATGAATGAAACTTTATAACACTGCAATCGACAATGAAACCTTACTTCCAACCGAAAAGAAATCCACTCTCACCTGTAGCATTGCTGGTGTGAGAGAGGCTGTCGGCAGAGAGGGGCTGCAGAGGTTCATGGGGGAGAAATCCGAGGTGGTGACCAACAGAGTTGGCGGGCTGATCTGCAGAACTTTTGGTGGCTTGCGTGTCTTTCCTGAGCTCTGAGTGCAGACTGTTGTGCTGCTGCTCACTGAGGATGAACTGGTTTCTGCATCCACCAAACTGGCCTCATTTCCTGACAAACCGATGTCACTTTCCACCTGGTGGACGAGAAACAGATGATGACTTTCACGTGTGTGTCAAAAGATAGTCCTTTGCTTTAAGTACTTTTGCTCCGCACTTTCTCTACTCCGTGTCAGTACTATGTACATTCTTCAGGTAGGAATCCAGAGACTTCTTTCTAATCATGAACATTGTGCACAGAATCATTAACCACTAACAGTGTCATACCTTGTGTAGTGTGGCTTAAAAAACTTACACCAATAACATATAACATTGGTTCTGTTGTGAGAGCAGAATTAAAACGAGGCATCACACTGGTTTTGTATTTAATTCATCTCCATTTACTGAAATGAAAAGTGTGATAAAATCTTATTTCCTGTTTTTTCGTGCTGTGCTGGTGGTTCGCAGTGCATGATATAGAATGACTGATGAATGAATGAATGGAACATATACTGACATGATGTGGCAATTTTTTTTATAAGACAAGAGATAATTATCATACAAATGAATCACCAGACTATTGTCAGTGAAAAAAAGGTCACCAATGGCGATGACCTCACAGAGCATTATTCACTGACACTTCAGGTTGCTCATCTCCAGGGATCCTTTCACCATTTTTTAGCTGAGTGGATATTTTTTGCTTGTGTGTTTTTCTGTTTTTCTTTTATTTAATGATCCAAAGCATGACTGTTTAGGCTTACAACGGTTTAGTCACAGACTAGTTGATGAAGAAGAGTGGATCATTTTGCAGCTTAAGAGCAAGATATCTTATTACAAAGTTGTGACCAAAGACAGAGTAAAAGGGAGAGTGAATATAGGGCCTAGATTCATCTGATTCCAAGAAATTTGACTTCAACTGAAGGTTAATTTTGCACTGTGTCTGGAAATGTTACGATGTGTGTCTTTGCCAACACATTCATCAACACAGACAGCTGATCACTGATAATATGTCAAAGTTAGCTTCACCCGACTGCTCCTAAGTGGCCAAAGAAATCTGTTAACCTTTGAAAACAAAATGAACATAAAAATCATTAAAGTAACATCCTTAGATAGTAAGATGGAATAATAATGTAGAATTTCATGTTCAAAACTGAGGTAGTCTGCTTCATCAGGATGTAAGGAAACAACTTCACAAATGAATCTGTTTTTTTGCACAGAAGAGAGACATCATACAAGAAATTAATTTGAAATAAGTCCCAGCAACTTCAATGAGAAAAGCAACATAGTATGACATGAAAACACCAGAACCAGAACTGTTCTACCTTTACATGAACATTGTTTGTCTGTGTAGAACCTGAGGTTATGGTCGAAACGTGTCTGAGAAAAAAATAATCGAGGGCCTTTAAGCAATTATTTTCTCATTATTTATTCAATTATTCAACTAGCTGAAAGGAAGTGTTTAATATATACTTGCCTTGTCCTGCACTTGAGGATCTGTGGGCTCTGGTGCCTGAGTGTCTGCAGGCTGAGAAGATCTGGACTCTATATCGCTGTCAATAACCAGCTCCTGCGAGGAGTCAGGTACTAGGCTTGGGGACGTGCTGGCCGAGGTCAGGTCTTGTAGACTGAAAGGTGGTTCTGATGGGCGGATGTGTTCGAACGAGTAGACGGACTGTGATGGCAGGCTGGAGTGTGTGCTGATCTCCTCGGTCCTCTGGGATTGAGTCTGTAGAGAATCCAGGGGGTTGGACATCAGGATCGGCTCTATGTCCACCTGAGGAGCTGGCGCTGGTGCTTGCTTTGACGGGGTGTTTCCAAACTTGATGACCGATGACAACCCAGTCGCCTGCTGTTGCTGAGGCAACTGGTCCTGGCTCTGGGCTGTGGCAGTGAAAGCTCTCTTGTCGGCCAGCTTTTCCGCTGGGTTCTCTATTTTGATGGACTTGAAGAGCTGACGCCCATTTTGCAGCGAGTTGAGGGTAAAGGAAGTGTAGAGACCGGAGTGGATGTAGTCATTACGGCTTGACTGCTTGGTGCTTGAACCAGGAGCTCCTGTACTACCTGCTACCTTACTGCGGTCACCGGACTCTCCCTCCTGTAGTGTGTCACCCCTTTTTGTCAGGGGAGGGATGCCACTGGCACCCACATCCGCCCCCTCTGATCGAATAGCAACATCTCCTTTCAGAATGTCAGGATAGGACACAAAGCGATAGACAAACTTCTGACCATTCACCTTTTTTATGATGTTCTGTTGGACACAAAATGGAAACATGTTACAATTATGTTAGTCTATACTCTTGGTGAATAAAATTGAGAATAAGAATGTACATTATTACAATCTAGAAAGAAGGCACGCAGTGAGAGCAAAAACAAGTTCTTCCGTCACGTAGCACGCCTCTACCAAACCAGCACTTGCAGTAAAAAATAGAAGAGTGAGACCACAGAAAAGACTTGTGCGTGGGGCAGCTCTGTGCTTCCTGTCTGCACAAAAACTACAAGCCATGAACGCTGCAGCCACACACACCAGAAAAGCCCTGCCCAAAAACGTCCAAAGGGTCCAACTGTGCTGCTGCCAAACCACAAGCAGAATGTCAGACTGCACTTTCGCCCTCTTCCGCATATTACTGTGCAATGGACTTAAACCTTTTAGATATGCAATTAACTCCTGTTTTGCCATTAGCTGGTTTACTCCTGGGGCGGCTGTATGGAATATGGAAAAACAGCCCCATCTTCGTCTCCAGCTGCTGCATCAAATAATGTGCTGTTATGCAACTAAGAGCACCGTGTAACCGTGTTGTGTTTAATTATGATGCCAAAACACTGGGATGCTGTGTAAAACAAAAATAAAAGCGGGCTGCAATCATTCATGAACAAACTGTGTTTACAGACAAAGGTTTCACAAAGTGTAAACCTTGCCCCAGCCTTCTCCGGGAGCAACTGAGTCATCAAGAAGCCCCTTCATATTCAATTAAGAGCTCGCCTTGCAGATTCTCATGGACTGTTTGTGCTGTTTTCAGCTGCATCTCCTAGTGGGGTCTTGTTTGACACTCACTGCAAATGTTGTTATTATTAGTCAAACTTTTATTATTGTTTTTATTTATTACCTACATAGAACTTACATATCATCATGCACCACTAATACTACTTACATATGACTACAGTAGTTTTTGTCGTTTTGCTGTTGTTCTGCATCTGTCCTCTCCACCCCAGCCACTCATGCTCTCCTCTTCTGCCTTGCTGTCTCTCTCTCCTTCTCTCTCTCCCTCGGTCTCTTTCATTCTCTTCCTCCCTCTTTCTCTGTCCCACTCTCTCTCTTTGTCTCTTTCAACCTGACTGGTCGTGTCAGATGGCCATCCACCTCTGAGCTGGGTTCTGTCTCCAGGTTTCTGCCTGTTTTTCCTCGCCACTGTCATCAAGTGCTTGCTCATGTGGGAACTGCCTCCAGTCAGTGGGTTCAAATAAATCAAACCGCTGTGTGTGATCTGGACCTCTTCTATTTATAAAGTGCCATTAGGCAACTTATGTTATGATTTGGTGCGATCACAAATACAACAGACTGGGCTCATGTATGTATTCAAAAAATTTTTAACATATTCATGTTCATGCGTGTTTAGGACGTGGAATCAGCTTACACATGATTTTTCACTGTTTGTTTATTCCTGACACATACTTACTGTACTTACAGTTTTATTGTGCTTATATTTTTAAAGCACTGCGCATATTAATTTATTTCAGTTGACGTGGTATAAGAGAAAAGTTATTGTGATTAGGGATGTCATGAGTATCAAAACCTCAGTACTAAGTCAAAGCTTTGAAAAACAGCACCATTGTTACCAGAGAAGCATAATTATAGTGACATGTAAACTTAAACAAAAAAGATTGAGCTGAGACATGAAAACACAGGACAGGGACTTTAAATCACCCAGAACTAACTGCTGTCTATGTTACAAAAGGTAGGACTTGATGTGCTTACCTTGTCATAGTAATATCTGAGGGCCCTGCTGAGCTTATCATAGTTCATGTTGGGCTTGTTTTTGCGGGCTCCCCACAGCCTGGCCACCTCCTCTGCCTGAAGCAATTTAAACTCCCCTTCCTCATTGGTCCAGCAGATCAGCTGCTCATTACTAGGATCTAAGAGGAGCTGGAGAAGGAACTGCCACAGGGTGACAGAGTTGTCCATGTCTCTCACTGAAAATAAATAAATAAATACATATACACATTAGATATAAATGTGGTGTCACGTTGTTCACTTTGAAGGACACCTGTTACATATGGCCCTGTAACATCACTTGTTACCGGTTCCACTCAAGGCATAACATCTTGTTCACATCTGTCTTTTAAAGGGTTGCAAAACAGTGTGGCCATGAAGATTAAATGCATGTCACAGTGAGCGTTTAAGTATGACGTCCATGAAAAAAGTCAGAGGACTCACATGCACCTCTACAATTTTAACTCATGGATTCTGCCAGTGCATGATTCAGAGTAAAAGATTATTTTCTATTTTACAATGACCTTTATTTTTTCAGTCCCTCAGTTCATTCTCTATCTGAGACAAGCAGATTTCACCTTAGACAGCATATTAAAAAGTGAATGGAGCCACCATGATGTGAGAGATTGACAGGGGTGGGAAAAAATGCATTTCCAGTAACATGACAGCACATGAGTAAAATAAACAAGTAATAAACAAGGACTTTTTATTTTCCTTCTCCAAAGATGTTCCTCTACTCGTACCTGTGTATATTTTTGACTAAGTAGTCAACTTCTTGTAAAAGAGGAACACTGGAGAAGCCTGAAAGGCTTATTGAAGGAGACATGTGTAGAAGCATCTGAGAGGAAGTAAAGAAAGCACAAACCATGGTTGTCAATAGAAACACTGAAAAGAATCAAGGAGAGAAGGGCCAAAATGGAGACATGTAGAAAGAGCAGAACACAAGCAAAAATAGCCCTATAGAGATAGATAATGAAGCAGCAACTGAGAAGGTGAAGAAACGTGACAAAGGAAGGTGTATCAGGCACTTGGCACAGGATGTAAAAGAAACCGCTGGAAAAAACAATCTGAAGGAACTCTAACTGTGAAGAAACAGGCCAGCAAATTTAGGAAAAACATACAGATCCGTGCCACACTGGTAATGCCCCTTACTACCAAGGAAGAACAACAACAAGGTGAACAGAGCTATAACTACCCCACAACGAGCTGGATCCAGTCACTGAAAGAGTTAATACATTTGCATAACTAGAAAAAGTTAAAACTGTGGAGGGTGAAAGAGGAAGATGCAAAGAAAAGTATCAAAAAAAGCAAGAGAGGAAATTATCACCCTTACCAAGATTTGTTTGATCTGAACTATTTCTAGTTTAGTGTTTACTCCAGGGCTGTGAGGGCTTACAACAAACTCACAATCAATGGGAAAAAGAAAAAAGAACTTTAGAGACAGCCTGTTGTTATTAACCTTTTGCACTTGTGAATGTGTTATTTTGGACCAAATTTACAAACCAAACCCAAGTAATGTAGACAAATTCTTAGTGGAATGAGGATGGCTCACACATGAAGCAGCACAAGCTGAAGGTGAGCAGCGTTGTGTAGTCTGATGCTACACACTAGCGACTATGCCATGTATGTTGGTGCATCTAACGGTCAGCTTGTTCTTTTGGTTTCAGCTAAATGTTCCATCGCATCTTCTTTCTTGTAGCAGGATTAAGCAATAGCTTGTTGTGAGCAAATATTTCTAGATAAATCGCTTGATCACTTTGAGCACCTGAATTACACAGCTTGAACATGTGTTTGTGACCGCTAGCATTGGCACCCACAAATTGCATGCCACTAAAGATTTTTAACTCTAGAATATTTATAATGAATTTAACAAAAATAACCTACATATTACATTATGCAGCCTTGCTGGTTCCTTGACTTGGTAATGCTCTATTATTGATCCCCCTATTTTACACCTACATTGGTGAAAAAAATCACCAACCAAAAGGTGGTGAGTTGCAAATGTGTTGACACAACTAGCATAACTGACAATCCCAAGTTATGACACAACACAAACAGCCTCTGGTAAATTGTAGGTTGCAGAACACAAAATTACATAAATTAATATTAAATAAAGAAGAAAGAAAACAGCTGATTTCAGCTTCTCTCATCTTTTACTGTTTATGTTATTGCTCTCAGCCATGTTTCAAAGTGTTTCAAATCGTCTCTAGCCCTTCTGTGTTGAGCCATATGTTTGATGGTTGTTTGGTTTCACCAATATATATAGGTCCTTGCATTCCTCGCTGCATTGCACTGTATAAACCAAGTTGTTTTTCTGTGTATGTGGAGTATGATCTTTAGGATGTACCAGTTTTTTTCCTCAGTGTGTTACTGGGTTTGAAATGTACAGGAATGTGGTGCCTGTGAAAAAAATTCTCTTGAGTTTTCGGATACACCAGACACATATGGAATAACTTTGTTGTTTTGTTTATTATTTTCCCTATCTTTGTTAATCTGGAGTGTGTAGCTGTTTTCCCAAAATACCGATTTGGATAGCCACAGGTTTGAAGGGCTTCCCTCAGGCGTTTGCGCTTATTTGTTTGGGCTTGAGTGCTAGTTGGTATTTTATCAGCCCTGTGTTGCAGCCGAGTTTGTGCTCCAGTGGGTGGTGTGAGTCAAAGTCAGTGTTTAGGGTATAGGTCTGTGTGTGTGGGCTTCTTATAAACCCCAATGTGGGGGCTTCTATCCTCTCTGATCTGTACATCACAGTCTGAGAAGGGTCGGTGATTGTCTATGACATCTTCTCTAGTGAACTTTATGTTTATGTCCACCGAGTTGATGTGTTCGGTGAAAGCCTGTACCTCTTGGGTTTTGATTTTGACCAATGTGCCATCCTCATATCTACACCGGTGGCAAGGTGCTGTTCCTTTAAAGAGTTCAAGGCCTTGCCCTCTACCTCTTCCATGCACAGGTTGGCCACAATGGGGGATACTGGTGCGCCCATGGCACAGCCATGTTTTTGTTTGTGAAAACCTTCAGGTGTCTCCCTGTCGAGTGCAAGAGTCCCTCCATTTAACCCTACTGTTTAGCAGAGGAGGGCCGTATCTTCCCTGAGTACGGACCAAAACATCACTATCCTCCCGGCAGACAAAGGGAGATGCACAGTAGTCTTTAACACAGCTGACTACCATGACAAATTCCATGCATTTTTCAGTGACTTTAACACATATAAAACACTGAGACGAGATCTGTTACACATGAACTGATGAAGCCCTTTAGAGGGGAAACGTTTTCATTGACAAATTGACAAAGTTCAGTTGCGCTAGATTTAATTGCTCAGAAATGACTCTGACCTGGACGAGTGAGAATATTCACAGATACTGACAAAGGTGTTGTCACTTAAGCTGAGAGAACCACCTCTCAGAACTTTGTCCATATGTACAAAACAGACTTGATGGAAATTTTCTTTATGATATAACGCACCTGCCAGACTACAACACATAGGTTTTTGTGAACAGGATGCTTGTATTGTTGTACTCAGTCTCAAACTGAAAAGAAGCCCAATGAGACAGAATACTGAAAACATCTGATTCACATATTAGCTAATACAAGTTTTAAATTAAATATGTTAGCCTCACTGACTAGTGCAGTTAATTTGATTTAAACTATCTAAAAGAATTGAAAATTCCAAATGCAATATCAACTGTTATTCCCTTTTTTAAATTTTGAAATATCCAGTCCAATCTGCACATATCAGTCTGACACCAGAAGTCATCCTTAACCTCTGCATTGATTAAAATCTCTGCTGCCTGTCACATCAAAGGGTGCATCTCTAAAGGGTCATAATTACACTCTGGCAGAAAAGTGACAGGTAAGTCTTTTCACCAGAGGCAGGGCTTTTTTTTTCTTTTGAGATAGAAACAGATGATAGATAAGAGGGCTCATGCAGTGGGTGACAAAAACTGGATAGGTTTAATTGTACATAGCTTGGCTGGAAATCATACAAGATTGAATACTACATTAATTTCAATTATCTTAAGGTAGTAGGATTACCCTTTATCTTAACAACAGGTTAAATGCTCCATATCCTGATTCCCTAACCTGCAGTTGTTTGATGGATCAAAGGGAAGGAACATTACTTCCCGTAAAGGTTCAGTGCTGTTTAAATCTCATTAATGAGGACTTCATATAAAGTCTGACAATTCCCTGCTTTTCATAAAACCCTTTGTCTCATTTCTGTTTAGCAGTAAGAAAATATTCTCTTGAAATCTCTTACATTTTCTACCTTATTTCATACATTAATGCTATCTGCCTTTTGCGTGACATTTACAGAATCAGGGAATGTGTTGCCTCAAATCTAGTGCTCTTAATAGGTTTTTTAACCATCTATTACAAGCAACGTACACCACAACAAACTTGTGGGCCTTTGGCTCAGGGTTCTAGGTTTGTGGGTAGGGCTGCACGTTATGGCCTAAAACCAATATCTTAATATTTTCTGGCTATATCGCGATACACAATATATATCTCGATTTTTATCAGTATTATCAGTCGGAAAACAACTACCGGTTGGAAATCTGGATGTGTGCACAAATTGTCCAAGAAAGAATTTAATCGACTAATCGGAAAAATAATCGATAGATTAGTCGACAATAAAAATAATCGTTAGTTGCAGCCCTATACACAAGGACAAAGAGACACAGGTGGGGCAGTTAACACAGGTGAAACACATTAGGCTAGACACAAAAGGCGGGAAGTAAACACAGCAATATCACAAGGAGAGACAAGACTATCAAAATAAAACAGAACCAAAAACCCACTTCACACGCTGATCATGACAATACGCACGCGCAAAGGGAGATTTAACAATACGCATGCGCAAAGGGAGATTTAACAATACGCATGCACGAAGGGAGATTTTCTGGATGGGCAGGGGAATGTGCTGCGTGCTGTGAGAGGAGCGCTAGGAGAGAGTGAAAGGAGCAAAACTCAAAGAGAATTTTCATGCCGACGGCTTAAAAAATTTACATGACAATTTGTACTCGCGATATTGTCATTTCATACATCTCATCAGATTTATACATCGAGTATATTCGATATATCGCCCACCCCTATATGTGGGTGCAGCTTATTTGAATTTTGTAAAAAATTATCCATGTGGTTTTTATTTCTCTGTTTTCCCTGCTGATTTGACCTACAACTTTTGAGTACAAAAAATATGCTTTCCCAGTGATACTTGCGTCAAAGTAAGTCAGTCAAACTTGTAATAATTGAAATATTTATAATGATGCTGTTGTAATAACTGCATTTCAGTTCCAAAGCAAAAAAATATTCACACTGGGGTATATAAAAATCTATCTATCTAAACCAGTATCAACTGATTTTTTGTTTTTATTTTGGTCTCCATTAACTGCTGATGGAAATACCGTGCTCCTCTAGTTAGTAAATGTTTAAATATGTTTAACTCCAACTGCATCTGTACGTGAG
>JAQNCA010000014.1:25279160-25290934 GCA_029783725.1 Acanthurus tractus
ATTTATGGGAATAATTTGGAAGGCATTAGCATAATTTGAAGTTGAAATGGACATTTATACCTTCTGGTCGGTAGGTGCCGTGCTCACTCTTGCCCTACTATTCTATTCTACTAGTTGCGAGGTGACACCATGAATGTATAGAGTCAGAGTCGGAATAATAAGACAAACAAAAGGCATGTCAAGCATGGAATCTTACGTGGTATAATAATATGTTAATTTAGCAACTGAAGGTGATATTGTCTATATGACTTTTAAAAGGCAAGTTAGCCTACAGAGGTAGCTTGGGGAGGAGTTTTATGCCCATGCAGTTGTAAGTCTCTAAATTAGAGGAAATAATTTAATTGGGTGGCTACTGTTGGATTGTTGTCCAATGTCCATGGGAACATGTGGATTCAATTAACACTTGAGGTGATCTGTGCATTATAAAGGCCTAATGAGCCAGTAAGATTGTAAAGTATTTTATTTATAGGCGGTGGCTCACAGATTTCAATCACTGATAATAGTTTTCAGTGATGTTAGGATGACAACTACAGAGAGGAACATGGACAACCAATGCGTTGCCAAGCAACATAATGTGTGTGCACTACATAGTGTGTAAACTGTGCAGTTCTCTTTGTTGTGCTTGTGGCACTGCAAGGTTTATATTGTTTTTGCATCTCTGTGTGCCTGTTTGGTTGAGGTTTTATTTTCTCTTTATAGTTCCAGTTATTTAAATTCTCTGCCGTTATGAAAAAGTGGACTCTTGGCCTTACTGCGCTCTCTAAGTGCCCCTGTAGTTTTAGCCATACAAGTATCTGATTACCATGATCACTGAAATCAATTTTTACTGTGCCAAATTTTTCAGCTTCAGTCACTGTTGTCACCCAAGCAATATTTTCAGTTGTAAGCTGCTCTCTGGCATTGTAATTGTTTTGATCTCTATGAGTGAATCTTTTTTCCTTTCAGGAGTCTTCTCTCTAGGATAACTGGGCTGGAGGTACCCTAGGTACAATGTGTTTACTGTGGCATGGAAGCCCTGACCTCATACAATGTAAAAGGCTTTTCAATTCTTGACAATCATGTTGAAAGTGATATCACAAATCCAGTGGCGGCTTGGATCATGATTAGGGCTGCTAAGTTTTGTCAGAATCCTAAATCCACAATACTTCATTAGTGGATCGTTGTCTAAAATGATGTGCCTAAATACACGTGTTTATGTGTTCCCCAGTATGTGTGCAATTGTGATTTTACCATTGTCAATGATTGACATTAACGCCGATGTCAGTGGAATTTGCAAAAGTCTTCTCTGTTTTTTTAATGAGCAGGTTCCACTGAAATACGTTTTAGCCAGTGGTCAATCTTTACATTCCTTCAAGTTCTCATCCTTGAAAACTGTTAAAATGAACTTAATGCAATAGGCTTTGTGACTATTTTCACATCAAAATAAAACTGTTTGGGCACCTCACATTTGGTTTGTTTACTCAGTGCCATCTAGGTAGAGAGCTATTACAGACATGCAAACAACAAAGGCATGAAAAAGGTGACAAAAAATATTGTGGGGGGGATCTGGGGGGATCCTCCGCCAGAGAATTTTTTTGATTTTAACACATAAATCAAGCAATCTGGAACACTCTGAAGAGCACAATAAAGCAAAATACACAATTTTCTTCAAGCACAAAAAAACATTTATTTACACCACTAAAGCTGTGGTTTGTAAAGAACAATTACAAAACAGCGCTGTACAACAGCAGCTCCTGAGCAGTACTGAAGTACTACATTTTCTTACTTAAAATATACAGACGCTTATTAGTTCTTTCAATTTTTCCCAGAAGCCATGGAAGTGTTTTTCGCGGTCAACCGGTCTCATACACTCCTGTGACTTGTCCAAAGCGGGTTCCGAGCACAAGTGCACAGCCGGAACCTCAAGCCTATGTGCTCGCATATTAGTCCGCCGAAGAGTAATATTCGGAAATTACATCTGTTTGTGGTTGATGGATATATGTGGATTGGATCTAGCTTCAAGGGTACAAGGAGTTGAAAACAGCCTATGATGTCACGACGAAGACAGTGGCGATGGACCATCCCCCGGCCCCCGGAAAAACTCATCGGATCTATACGATTCACGCAAATGGCTTATTTTGAGTCCAAAACGGCGACGTTGGCCAAAAAGCGAGTGATTTGCATGCATGCTGTTAGTTGCACTTGGTTTGAGGTAAATTTAGCAAAGAAAAAATTTCAAGACCAAAAATTTTCAACAACAGGAAAAAACTTCAAGGATCGCTGTGTTACACTTAGTTCAGTATCATCTTATTTTTCCTGCATACAAAGCTTCCTTGGATTTCAGTCCAATTCCAACATAAAAAAGCGATTGCTATTAAAGATATGCAGCTGTTATATAACTCTATCCTATCACCAGTCTGCAGCTAGCTCTGTGCCAGTAATCAGCCAAGAGAATATTTGTCGTGTTCAATCACTTTACGGTTTTGAATCAGATCATCCAAACACACATTTCCATCTATCTATCCTTATAAGCTAAATCAAATTATCTGATCGATAAGTTTAGATAGAGCAGGAGTTACACAGCTTACCTGGAATGTCCAAATTAATAACATCAACACATTTTGCACACACGTTACTTCATGCACATCTGTTAGGTATAACATGGACAATCACCAGGCTAACAGTAATGGTTACTGTTTGTTAGGAAAACACAGTGATGTTATATAAATTTCAGTGTTTCCCGTAGGTTCACCCGTTAAGGGTAGCATGGTGTTCATTCTTATGATAAAGTTAAATGTTACAGAAAAATTGGATGGGAAATCATGGAAGCCAAGCGAAAATGAGTGCCACTGTTTTTTCACTGTGTTATTTGAGATCACTAAATAATCATCTCAACATGGGAAAGCTAGCCATATGATGCTGTGATAACGCATTAATTTATGCCATAATCACAAGTCAATGACTTGTCAGGAATCAACTACATGGGTAACTTTTTGAAATTAATATTTAAAAGTCCCTGATCAGTTTTGGTGTTGCACTGAATATATGACACCAACTTCAGCTCAGGTTCCTGTCAATAAAACTTGATCCTCTTTGATGTTGCATGTGTAAGCATGGAAAAGCCACGCCCTTGGACATGGGGGGAACGCAGTCATGACCCAAGACAGTGAAATGCATTTAAGAAGTGCATACTTTGTGCCTTTCTTTTTAGAGATATCATGATGTAAAATATCTTTTAAAGTAATGGAGGATTTGATCAATATCTCATTACCATATACACTGAAACATATCTTAGATCTCTTACCTGCATCATCAGACTCATTGAATTGTGAGTAGTTCACCACTTTCCTGTTCCTGTAAAGAAGCACACACAGAATAAGCTTACAATTAGATAGGAAAAAGTTATTTCACTGTTCACACCAAAACGATATGACAATCAGTGCTTGCGGATGGGAGTCGGCAATATAGTTATTATTTATCATATCCAGCAATTCAAAAGGTGGCAGCAAGTCAGTTGTATATGGATTATGTTGGCTGGTTTGAGAGGCCACAAGCAGTTTCTAGCTAGGGGCACGAACTGGACACTGGTCTACCTTCTACAGTTTCCTGGAGTAATTTGGCAAAGAGAATGAGGGAAGCCTCAGGTGACAGTAGACAACTATAGTTCAGGTATCCCACAACTTTAGAAGCTGTGATGGTGCATGTTAAAACAAAGAAAATTACTGACAAACCCAGCTAGGGTGAAAAGCACCTTTTAAACATAATTAATAAAGATGCTTTGCATTGAACATAAACACAAATTTATTGAAACAAAAGGTAAAATAACTTGGGGAAAAAAATATTTCAAAGCTAAAGAATATACACCCTTCCAAACAGGTGGCATAATCAAAATCAATTATTTGCCAAACCAGTATCTGTATCATTGAAAAATTGGTGGCAGCACAAATCATTTGCATTCACTGACTATAAAAGTGAACATTTGTTGATCATAACCAGGTAGCTGTGTGTGTGTGTGTGTGTGTGTGTGTGTGTGTGTGTGTGTGTGTGAGTGAGTGAGGAACAAAAGAGACTGTATGGTTGGATGGGAAAGGAAAGGAAATAGCACAATAAAAACTTTAACAAGTGCTTTGATCAAAACAACATGCTCACACACCAACACTCAAAAGAGGAAAATTCTAACAGTAGCCAGTGACACACTTGACACATTATTATTCAAATCACAGAGATAAAACAAGATACGACTTTTCCAGCAAACTCCTTTATTCTGAGTAACGAAGCGGTGGTAGGGATGGTGTCTGAATGTGATGATACAACTTATGATGAGGGTTTACATATAAAACACATGTATTTCCAGTAGCCAACCGTGTGGTGCTGTGTTTATTTTTTTTGATTTCCAGGAGAAGTTGTAGTATTTTTTATAGGGCAATAATTTGTTCTCACTTTAACCATTAATTTCAACTGGTAACCAAAATGGAAAAAGATTTTCATGAGGCTGTGCAAAAGTGCACATTGCAGTTAATTTAAGCAGCTAAGATTAATCCTTTAATTGAAAGAGGTTAATATTGTTTTTCACCCAAGTGGTCAATCAACGCGACATCACGTATACAGACAACTTTGCAGGTCAAGAAAATCTTAGTTTGTTGTATAAGAAACGTTGAGAAAGTTATTTTATTATAACTATCTCAAGATAAATCAACTTACTGTTGTTTTGCATATCTGCAGCTCTCAACGTGGCCAGATTTGTCAGATTATTATTATTATTATTTTTGCTTTGTCTATTGTTCTGGAGGAAGAAGGCAAAATGTACCATGGCCATAACCAAGTATCTGTGACACATATTGTACGAGACGAGAAATGCAGTTAACTGAGCAGTGAACTGGATAATACTATCTTAAGAGCAAAGTGCACCTTTACAGCTTGGAAAAAAAAAACATTTAAATTGACATACATCATATGTTTAATTGATGGCACAGTTCAAACAGAAGCAGAAGTTATTTTTATCCCACTCCATTGACTTTTCTACATCAGCTCTTATAATTAAAATAATGTGTCATGTATTCTGTTTCACTAAAGCAAGTTTTACTTTGTCAGAAGATTTGGTGAACAAGCTTTTGTCAGCTGGGTGGTCAGTCCTCAGTCTCATCAGGTCTTTTCTACTTCAAAATAGTTTCTATTTTGTGGGATAGCACTACTGAGCTGTATGCTAGAAAGCAAGCAAGCAAGCTAAAAATCGAGGGAAAGAGCAGTTTTTTCAGAAGGTACAGATCATACTAGGTTAACACTGACAGCCTATAACGACAAAAATAACGATGTTTTACAAAACAATGTCTACTTTGATTATTTTGTCAGAGGCTATTTTCACCACGACATTTCAGATGCATTCATACATTTGAGGCCAAACTTGGTAAGAAAGTAAGCTCTACCCCATTTCAAGATGGCTATATTTTTTAATCTTACCTAATATCAAAATGTATTTTCTATTAAGGCACTTGATCAGTAAGAGCAAGTCTAAGTCTCTGGGCTGATCTTTGGCAAACGTATCATCTGTTTAATTATACAGTCACTAATGGAGGCTACCTTACATCATTTACTTGTCAACCAAGTGGGGTTGCCATCTGCAGATGTTGGAGAAAATTACCTCTTCATCATAATTCACTTATTCATATTAATCTCTTCATCTGTTGATTGTTTAGAATGAGATTTCTTTCATATTTTCATTTGCTAAAATACATAGGCCTGCATCTGTCGCTATTTCCTTATTCCTTTACCACAGCATTTTTGAATAATTTAATACCAAAATGATAACAACATCTGATTCACCTCTACATAAGCTGACTCTAAAAGTTCTCTAGAAGAGAGTTATCAAATTTTAATTTGCAAATTCAACCTAATATTGTACAAATAATCCTCAAGAATTTGTTCGATTAACTTAATAAGTTGTTATACTAATGTCAATATTAATACAAATGTAATATGTATACATTTTAGCTGTTTTTTTACATAAACTGTATCAATATCTTGGTTTTTTTTAAGTGTTTAACAAAACATTCAATATAGAAACATCATTTTAGACTCTGATTACTTTTTTTTTTCTTTTTTGCCATTTGCAAAAAAGTAAATTCTTAAGTAATGCATACAATAACGAACAAAGTTAATTTTTGTTGCCCCTGAGTTATGCTTTACAAGAACTTGTGAATTAATTCAAATTTAAGTGCAGCTTGATTTGCACAAGAGAGTTGTGTAGCAAGTAAGTATACAAGCATCAGCTTTGATATTCATTGTTCTCTTCCTCATGAGAACCATTTCAAAACTTTCAATAACAGCAGCACTGAGGAGTTGCACATGTAAAAATAATTGCTGATGTTAATTAGTAGAAAAAGGGCTTTTCCTCAGGTGAGAAAGTTACATGTCATTTAGATTAAATAATCAGCAGTTGATGATTAAAGATACTGATGATTCAGAAATAGGTGAGACATTGAAATGCATGTTTGAAGGCCAGTTTTAGTAACAGACATTGGTGCAGTGGTTACCAATGCAGAAAAGACTAATCAGTTCAAAAGTCCAAGTCAGAAATGTCCTTCTACATCACAGAAAATATGAGGCACATTTCATGGTACAAAGTAACCAATCTCATATGTCTACTTGCACATGCTCTGTGACATAACCAAGCCAGGTTATTTGTCAAAGTCCTCAGCATCAAGAGAACATTGGATCTAACTTAAACAAAGACTAAAGTTATTTTTTCTTTTAGGAATGCAGCTGTCTGTTAGAGCTGGTCTGAAGCCGTATTGTGTGGCAGTGTGGCAGACTGTGAACATGCAAATACAATGTGGTCTGATGTGCAGCAGATAAGTTTGTTTCATGTTTTTGGGACCACTCTCTCTTAACCCTTTGAGTGCATTTCAGTTGATCTAATTATCACATAGTCATTAATCACAGCTTTAAACAAAACAAAACAGGTTGGATGTTGATGTTGAGCAAACATTTTCTATCAAGTGATAGGCTGCATATTAGGTCCGCCCATAGCAAGGCATATCCACTTTTAAGACTGTGACTGAAGGTGTTGAAAATGTTTCAGCTGAGGGTGCAGTCTGCATGCTAGCTGAAGTTTTATGTTTAGTTTTGGTGAGAATAAATGTCTAGTTTATGATGCAAGCTCGAGTGATATGTAGTATATGGCCAATATTTCCAGTTATCATCATCATCACACATCTCTTGTGCCTCTAACCAATTTGTATACCTCTCTTTGTCTTGCACTCTGTATATATTTGCATAGATGCATGTATAAATATATGTTTAATAGGTATATCACTGATCTGCACTGACATAACAACAGTAATGATTAGTTTACTTTGACTTTATCATTCCTATTAAATTTTAATAAATGTTAGCCTGTAGTAATGTTTGGTGTTTAAATTTTTGAGGGTATCAGAGGGGGATGTCCACTCATTTTCTAAATCAAGAGTTGGTTCCAAAAAACAGAGCAACACTCAGGATCTCGCCCTTTTCATTTTAGACAATTATTCAAGTCATACCATCCTCCAGAATTTTCTACAGCCCTTTAAGACCTATCTAATATCAAACAATATGAACCATTTTGTTTTTTTCTTGAAAATAAAATAAATACATGCAGTAAATGCGACAATTAAATGCCTCAAAAACGCGAGATTTCAAAAACCAACACTGCATTGGATTTAATGAGTTGAAATGACGTTTTAATCGAAATAACAGGCGTTTTAATTAGTATTAAAAGGAGCAGAAGACACCCCATGCGTTTATATCACACTAGGGATCTTGTGGGGGTGTGGTGACTTTTGTAGTTCTCCGCCTTCCTCTGACATCAGCCAGCGTGTTAATTTACTGCCAGCACTGAAAATGTAGAAGCGCTCTATTTTTTTTTTTTTTCTCTCTAACGACGACATTTTTGTTCACCAGCACACGATTTCCGATTGTCCTCAAACGACAAAATGATATATGTAATGAGATACGATTAATAGGGGGCAACAGCACCGACATGCCTAGTCTGCGCGGTAACAAGATCAAATCCCGAGGCCGAACAGTACCTCCTCTGCTCGTTTTTTTTCAGTTTTGGTGGGGGGGTTTTAGCATTTAAGAGCCTCGCCTGGATGAATGGGTAGCCATATTCTCATTCTCAGTCAGACTGGGAAAATATCATCAGGCCTGGCAAAAAAAAATTAGCCGTAAAACGTCGTTGGTTAAATCACGCAGACTAATTTTCCGCTTGGCCTACATAGCAGCCAACAATGCACACCATGGATCCGTTTTAAAGCATGATAGACACGACGCGGCAGCGGGCTGCGCGTATCTCCAAAAGACATGGCGAACAGTCCACACCGCTGGGATCCATGTTAGAAAAAGAGGGGGCACACACGCGAAGGGAAACACACGCACTAGCCTATTATTTTTTCATGAAATAAACACATTCTCAGCTCATAAAACACAGCATGCTCGAGACGTGCATGTTATCTGCGATGCCTGCCAGCACGGTGTCGTTATTAACTTACGGAGAGCAGAGGACAGATTTAGCACACCTACCTCACTGGTCTTGACATTTTGCAGGAATACTGTAGAGGTTAAGGATGTAAGAAGGGGAGGGGGAGAAGAAAAAAGCACTGAAAAAAAAGAAATATAGATTCCCGCTCTGCCAAACACCAAGGGGAGCGAGGTTGACGCACAACTCCACCGTCCGACTTAGCGCGTGAAAATAAAAGTACGGCAGCAACTTGTCCTCCACACGCAAATATTATTTTTTTTTTACCTTCAGCTACTCAAAATGGTGAATAAAACAAACTGAAACTGCAGCCTGTGTGCAACCAAACCCCGCGGCCTTGAGGGGTGGGTCTTTCAAGACAAGCAACGCCCATACGGGGCAATGAGAGGAGCAACGCAGCACAGCGATGCTCCCATTGGCTAATTTGAACGACGACTAGTCTTTGTATTGGTTACTTTAGCTGCTCGTCAGAACACTTTAGCTTATATTTCCCCGCCTTTGTTAGCATGCTTAGTTGAATTAGCACTGTTAAGAAAACAAAAAGAGGCCCTCAGGTTGGATGCAAACATTGGCTTCAGTGTGGGTCCCAAAAGACCAAACAGCAGTGTTGCAATTATATGTTTGAACGTACACAACTATCATGTATTTGTGAAGATATAATTTAGTGTATTTTAGTAATCACTCTGACTGTTATATGGCTGAAAATGAGACTATCCTTCTGTTTTATCTGGCAGACTGCTGCAGGTAGCCAGCAGTTGCTGCAAAGCCTAAAACAGAACAGAAAATACTGTTCATATATTTATGTTGATATCTTTACTCATTGTTATATTTTCTACGATTGAGTCAGGTTTTATAATCTTCAGATAATACAAAAAATATTACTAAAATTCTCGCAGTCTAATTAAAACAAAATTGTGACTCTTGTACTGTTTTACCACTTTCAGATCACTGACCCAATATGTTTTCAGTTGGTCTGAACAGATAAACATGCATTATTGCTGATTATCCTATTCATGACCTGTATTTGATGCCTGACGGCTCCTGCTCTTCATTGTGATGCAAGGGTTAACAGGAGTCAGAATCATAAGTTTAGGGTTAATATATGGAACTGTACCGTTCCTTGTTTCTCATAATGTTGAGCATTTGATTTTGCTGTAAAAGCAGAGAGCAGGAAGGGGTGAAAGGGTTTGTTTAGGATCATGTATGTAAGTTTTCTCATAGCAAGCCATCAGCCTGTAATGCTATTTCAGCTTTTAGAAGTAAAGGAATTAGGAATTTGATAAAACTTCTTGAAAAAACACAATCACATGTGTATCTTATATATCTCTTATATCTCATATTCATTATTAAATATTTGTTGTTTGTTTGTTTTTTTGGCTTAATTACAGGTGGACCTCATGCAAAAAAGACCTGATGCTTGTGAATGTGTTGACATTTGTGTGTGAAGTCTCAACACTTTTTTTTAAACTATTCCCCTCAAAAATCTGTGGCATTAAGCTGCAAGTGGAAAAGTCCAATTGTGTCAGAAATGTCTTTTTTTGACATACAGCAGTCGCTATGGTGCACACTCTTAGGGTAGTTTCAGCTGAGTCAATGAGCTGTTGAGCTGACGGCCTAAGAAATAAACAGATGAAATGCACCTTGTCATAATCTTGTGACTCTAAAGACTCATATTATGGAGTCTTTAGCCTTGCAACAGACTTTTCAGTTAGAAACTAATTTGACACTCTTTTAATGACAAGCTTTTCCAATATGCAAATGTTAAAATCATAATATCTTAAATATTATATATCAACATGAGCAGGAAGGTATGTTGTTTTTATACTAATTAGTACACAGGCTTTCTGATTTTCTTCTGGTCAGAACTACTCTGTCTGAGTTCGTTTATTAACGAGTCCGAATTAGTTCATTCCATATTAAGTCACTTAATTAAAGTAGCAAGACACTATTTTAACACTAATATGAAATATATCAAAGTTGGCTATGATTAAGATACTATGCTATGTTTCAGTGAGAGCAAGTGACAATGTTAATTTAAAAGATACATGAAGAACTGATTTAAGCAAAGTTTGACAATAGTGGACTCAGTCAGACAGTCTGCTTCAGTATTGTTCTCAAATGGCAACCGTACAGAGCTCTATGCATATTTAGACATCATCTCTCTCCATATTAGGAGCATTTGCAAGTTTCAAATATTGTGGTGTTGAATGAATGTTTTAGTCCTGCAAGACCACTAGTGGAGCTCTAGACACCCTGTTTTCTTTGCTAAGCCCAGTGAGGAACTGGTGACCTCTCTCCCTGCTCAACTAATGTCAGCTGGGACCAACTCCGGGCCCAATGGCCCTGGAAAGGGTAAGTGGTTCTACATGACAGATGAATGGATAGATGGTGTTTTTGCTTTAAACTAATTTTATTCTCACCCATTTGATTGACAACATAACACAAAGATTTGTTTTCCACTTGCAGCTTAATACCAAAGTATTCATATTGCTACTTACTTTACATCACTCAAAGATATATTTACATTAAGGGCAATGGGTGGTAGATTTTTTTGTCTGACTTTGACCCAATTTTGTTGTAAACTGGTGATCAGATGGAATCCAAACATTTGTGAATCAAATAAAACATTTAAAACCTTGTTTTGAACCAATGTGCCCTGCACTGTTCGAATATTAAATGACACATTGGCTTACTGATCACACTTAATGAAATACTTCTAAATACATTGATTCCCCATTATTCTGTTTCTCATATCTCTAAAAATGTTCATTTCTGCTTGCCTTTTTTAAGCCTTGTGGCTTGAAATGTGCAAACAAATAAATTATTATCAACAATTTACTTTCAACGTGTGAAACAAATCTGGTCATAGCTTATGACAGATAGTCTCCTGTTGTTAATAATAACAGCTGTATTAGAAAATGATCTAAATACACACACACACACACACACACACACACTAGCAGGCTCTGACTCGTTAGCTACTTGGTGTCTCAACTGGTAATTTTAATTGGACCTGGATACATAGCAAAGACGAAACCTAAAGCGAGATTTGGAGACAAGGACGAAAAAATAGAAAAAAACAAACCAAAAAAAATGAATGTGTTCCACTAGATAAAGTGTCAGCAACATGAAATGTTTGGTTTGTGGGGGGGCTCCAAACAAGTTGATTGAAGTTCAGTTACCTACCATTAAAAGTGCCATAAAAAACTGCAACAGTCTTATGCTGTAAAAATGCAGCTGAGTTTTTGAGGCTCTGAGTGGAAGTAACCTTTGTTTTTTAGGC
>JAQNCA010000014.1:25377061-25388425 GCA_029783725.1 Acanthurus tractus
GTCTCTGTGGAACAGTCCTTGTCAGTCTGTCAACTCTCTGGGTTTCCAAACAAGTCAAGACAAGATTTCTTGCAGACAAGATACAAGACAATTCATCACTTTTGGATATTTGTCTTTTGGGATATTCATCACTGCTGAAATGTCATGTTTAAAACAGAAAAAAAAAAGACCAAATGCAAAACAACAAAGATTTTGGGTCATCATGTTGTAGTCTCAGGGCTAATTCTTGTTTTCATGGAAATTGATTGTTAGGAAATAGTGTTTATTGTGAGAGGACACTTGAGGCTCACAGGCAGCTTGCTAATTAGGACTAAATTGTATTAGCACAACAACAACAAGACTGACCCCTTAAAGCCCCCCTCTCTCTCTCTCTTGCTTAAACACTGGTTTTCACAGAAGTGCACAAGCACACACACACAGTTTCTCATGTACACACTCACATAAAAGTGTGACCTCATTATTGATGTTATTCCTGGTTAAGAACCTCCCACGGTCCCTGCTGCTCTTGGCTCCTCTGAAAAGACAAAAAAATAACATGAAAAAATAATGCCTTATTCACTACAAAGTACTCATTTCCTTTGTATATACCTGCAAAATGGTGGACCATCTTTGGCTGATTTTCTTTTACAAAGGCCTAATCACAGTTGTTTTTATGTTATAAAAAATTTGGTCAAAAAGAATCAGGGCCTTTATTTGAAGTGGACACACCTCGTGTCTGCACTATGTTCTTACCTTTCAGGAATCACACACTATCAATCAGCTTCATATTTTCTCAGTTCAGCTCTTGATTTATTAGCCTTGATGTGGTTTGCTGTTAATGCAAAATAGAAAAAAAAATCACAATGTTGTCAGTGTATTTTGTCTCAATAAATGCAAGATTATGCCCAATGATCATAATAGTAATACAACAGTATTACAACAGGGTCATTATCACCTCTGAATCAATTTGGTACTGTATCCTTCAGTTTGTGGATACATTTCCAAATGCTTCTCATGGATGTAGTTTTGTAACTACATCCTCTCATGGATGTAGCATGTAGTTTTGCACTGCACTTCATCACAGGCAAGATATTAACCAGACATACAAATGCTCAATAACTACTTCCTTCTCATCCCTTTTGCCTCCTCTCTTTAATGAACAAGTGTATACTGCTTGAAAATGCTAAGAGTAAAATGTTAAGTGTAAAGTGTTCCCATTATAAAAGGCTCAACACTGTACTGCCAGTTGTTCATAAACCACTTCTTGCAAGGTTAGTCACAGGGTTTTTTGTTCATGGTCTGCTCAGGTGTTTGAGAGTAACTATTCATTCTGTCATTAAACAGAAGTCTCAGCAGATAACTGTGAATGCTATTTTATTGCTTATTTACTCACACTATTCAGAGAACTGGGGTTATGCATGTAACCTGAAATTCAAAGACACAACACGACAAGGTCTCATCTTTCTCAGATGCTGGGTAGCCACAAAGACCAAGGAGCTCAATGTAAGACAAGTGGATTCATTTACAATAACTGATAAAAGCAGATATTTATGTTACTTTAAAGTAAACCAAGACCTCAATAATGACCAAAGCAATCCTATCTGAGGAAGTAACCAATTTAGGCTCACAAGGCAAATAAAAAGATTCCAAACAATAACTCCCTTGACTTCACATAAACAGGAGAAAATAATGTTTACAAAACTGTCTACTCTTACTAACTCCAAAGAAGCAAACTACCAAAACTGTTAATGTCAAAACAGGCAGCCATATCAAATGTTTATCAAGTTGCCTGTGTGATTTTACGTGTTCATGCACAATACTAACAAAACTTTTGCCCACCTGCTTGAACATTGCTCTTAGGCACCCCCAGTGCAGGTGCATAAGTGCAGCGCATAAATACTGGGTATCTTTATTCAAAATGGAGAAGGGAATTTAGAGCTGTTAGCTTTGCTAATTCAAATTTTTTGGGGGAAAGTGTCAGTGTTGCCACATTGCCAGAGAAAGTTGAAAAGCATTTCTAATAAAGTTGAGATAACACAGAACAAACTTTACAAAATGTAAACTGCAGCATGAAGTGTTGAAACTTTTGAATAAGTCAGATCTCTTTGCCACTAGCTAGCAGTGACTGCTGTTGAGTTTGACCTTTAAGGGCAAAGTTTTGTCTTTGATGATAAAATGTCTTACTGGATTAAATAATTTATTTGCTCTGCTGTCTAAAAAAGTAACACAAGCATGTCACACATTTAAAAAGCAGACTCCTGTAATTTGTCATTTTTTGTTAAATCAGCATTGGCTAAAACTCATGAGTTTTATGTAGTTGTAGACAGAAAAAAAGCACTGAAGACAAAAAATTTACAATGCAGCCATCAATAACATATGCAGGTAAATCGTATTGAATAATCAGTGCTCATTGAGGAAAGCATAACACACTAATCAAGCTTTGAGTCATCTGCAGTGTTGTCTGGGATAAATTATTTCACTGTGAAGGACATGGCTTTGTGTGAATGTATTTTAGCTGCTCGTCAATGGCAGACAGTTCTGACAGCTAACAGTTGGACTCTGTTTTTTCCCAGCTGCTTGAGCAGGAGCAGACTTCGAAGGGAGCATTACAGATTAGCAACAGAAGTCTTAAAAAGTTCTAACCGAAATGGAGGCTCATTAAATCCAGTGGACCTGAATGCTCCTAGAGCTGTTGCAGGGTTGCATGGTCAGGTTGAATTAGTTGCCCATAAAAAGACTTGCTTGAATAAAGCAACTTTGACGAGACCGTTTAAATCCCACAACGGATATCATGATTAGCACTGATGTTTCTGAAAGCTGGTAAAAGGCCTTCTGAACAGACAAAAAAGGCACTTTGTTGGACCAGACGGCTCAGCTCTCCATATGGTCTTTCTCTGAGTCTGTTGGGAATGCAGTTTGGGTACTTGTAAACCTTTGTTCCCTGATGGAAACTAACATTGCATTGTGTGGATTTGACTATCACTGAGATATCTTACTTTACATTATGGCGAGGACATTTAACCAAGCAAATAAGTAAAAACATTCACTTAGTAATGACACAAATTTTTGTTTCAATTCAGATCATCATTCTACATATACTACAAGTTTACGTATATATAATAAACTACACCTCAAATCGGTATTATATTAAACTACTCATTTTCTTTGTCAGTGTGATTCAAGTTTGGTTTGGTGGTTTTCGCTTGAATAAATACTGCACATTTTTATTTTGATCAACAAATACTGCCAAGGTCCCGGCCTTAGCCTGCTCAGTAGTTACGAAGCTGCGGCCTCATAGTGTGTTGTTAAATAAATTCATGTTTTTCAAAGATACACATAAGTGTCTCTTGGAACTTTTGCAGGAAAGGCTGTTGTAGGTAAATGGAGGTTGGCTGATGGTCTCCTGCCAAATTTCAGCTATTTCTTGTATGGACCTTCACATCAAGCAAGAAACAGCTAAACAAAAGCATGCAAGCGATGCCCTGTTTATGTTCCCTAAGTGCAGCTAGAGAGGCAAAATTTCGACCATGTCCAGTGCACATGCATGTAAGAATACAATTTTTTCCTTCTCCATTATCAGAAAAAAATATCTCTCTACATCAGCACTATATGAAAAAAAACATTGGTTCAAATTAAAATTCAAAAACTCAACTGAAGCACTGTCAAGAGTGTTTCAAACCAACAGACAGTGATACATCCCTGACCCTAAGGACATGTTTGCCAGCCATAAGACTGAAAAAGCTATTACAAAAGGCATTTTACAAGTGTTCTGGTAGGTCTAATTGAAAAACCAGCATTGCTTCAGCAAAGTCTGTGTAGTACATGGGGTGATTGGTAAATTTATTGTTGAATTTGACATCTTGAACCTCCAGAGATTGGTCAACAGCAGCAATGATGTCATCACCACTGTAGAAATGGTGACCACTGAGCTCCTTCTTCAAGAGGTGGTGCAAGCCTGAGGCAGTTGCTGGACAAGTTCAAATCTGCATTCCTGGTTGGCTGCAAAAGACGATGTTGTTCTTTTTCTCAGACAGTCCTGATTTGCAATTTTCAATCAACCTAAAACAGAAATAATTGCCATTAATTTCCTGCATAATAATTCAAAAAGTTGAACAGCACATGCATGTAATGAGAGCTCTGTAAATAACCTTGGGCCATAAACTTATCATTCCCTTCTAGTAGCAGTGACCTCCAAATGTCTGACCTCCACTCTGATGCCTCTGTACCTCAGCAGAGTGGAAGAGTTCCATTGTCCTAAATTGAACCCTTTTTGGTTTGATTTAGGGCAATGGAACTCTTGTGGATACTAAACACCGAAGATAACTTTATTTCACCTCTTATTTGCGGTGCTTCCTCAATTGTGAGTGTCAGGTTTTAACTCTGTTGAGTCTTAATCAAATTCAGTGATACTCCTGGTCCTCTGGTGCTCCTGGCTTCTCTAATGACCATCTTTGAATTCATTCAAGTCAGGAGCCTGAGGCCAAGTGTAAATGACCACAGTTGGAATTATCACAAGTCCAAGTGTGAACGTTATAAATGGTCTTGTTTCATATTTAACCCGAACCTACTTTGCAGCCTACAAAAACTTGTTTTGTCTATAGTGGCCACCAACCAATATACTCCACTACTGTTTAAGCTGTCATTTCTGACAAATAACAAAACATAACAACTCAAAATGTTTTTGAAATACAGCTAAAAAATAAAGTTTTAACGCCCTTTCTCTGTTTACCGCTCTGATATTAGTAGCTCTGCTGGCTGGGTAGAAGCCTCTTTCGGATAGCAGCGTTTCCGCTTTCTTAATTAAAAATGTATTTGTAAACTTCACAATACTTGTTAAAAACAAAACAGTCACATAAACACAACAGCTGCTAGCATCAACAACAAGGTCAGAAACATCCTGTAATTATTCATGTTCAAAAGCTCATAGATACACACAGAGCCTACAAGCTGATGTATTTTGTTCACATCCGAAAAAGCATTATGGGTTATCATGAATCAGGGACACATTGTGATTGATATTGTGTAATCAGCAAGTGTTGGTGTCTGCGTCTTTTTTCCAAAAGTCGTAGTTTTTGCCCTTTCATAGTACTACTGTTTTAAAACACCAAAGTTGTGTGGATGTCAGGCATAAATGAAGCAAAAGAAATACATTTTAAATTAGTACTTAATAGTGCAGATGTAGCCTTATATGAGTTTGCTGATTAATGTCCAAAAGATGCTAATGCTAATTGTCCAAAGATTTGTAGATAAACTTTTATTTCCAAATGTACTGAAGGTTTGCAACATCAAATACTTTTCTTATACAAATGTTTTACTACCTTTTTCCATCATTTACCATCTTCTCTCTAATAGAATTGTGCGCATGAAGTCCTATTAGTTCCTATATATAAACTTGGTTGCAAAGCTCACTTCTGTGAGGCTACCTGTTAAGTGCAGCACCTCTGACCCTGAGCTGTGTAAGCTGCAGCACCCGGATAAGAGTTCAATGACCTGCGTGTTGGAGGGGAGCAGAGAGCTGCAGGATGACAAGCTAAACAGATGAGGAGATGTAAAAAGGTCTTTGCAGGAGCTTGAAATAGTTTCAGATTCTCAGTGTTTTTTTGTAGCTTTAGCCAGAGGGTGGAGAGGAGGAGGGTTGGGTTGGAAATTATTATTTCAAAAAAGCTGAATTTGTCAGAACATCGGAGTGGAGGGCGGTGTAGTATAATCTAACTAGAGTTAACCATCCAGATGAGAGAGAGATCAGACGGGTGTCCTATCAGATTCAGCTGGCTGACTTTGTTATTGTGAACACTGAGTAGTACTTACCTTTGTGCAGGGAATATAGTAGAGAAAGAATCCATCTCAACTTAATTTTCTCATCTCTTTTTGGAGAATAAGGTATAGCTCCTTTAGATTAAAAAAAAAGTACCAAAAGTAAAGTAGGTTTTTGGGATATCTATAGCACAAATTTGGAAAATATGTTTTCAACCTATATACTGTTTCCACTTTTTAAATCACTCTTTTGCTGTTGTTTTGATTGCTGTTATGTTGCATGATGAAGCTCTCTACATCCTGTCGACATTTCACATTAAAAGCCTACCTGAAAGGAAGAGGTTTAACTAGGGATAGGCTTTCAATATGATACATCTCTTAAAGAAATACTGAACTTTAATGTTCTCTTGAAATGAAAAAAAGCAACAAGGAGGAAGAAGAGATAGACTGTGTTTTGCCTTTGTTATTCAAAAAAAAAGGAAAGATGTAGTGCCTCTCTCTCTCCTATACCATATGCCCATTAGGTTTGATGGAATATTTCCTACAGACTTCTCCCATGATAGACCTATCTGAAGAGGGGATCTTAAGAAGGGATTCTGAGAGGTAAAAAGACTCTTTATATGAAGCACTCAACAAGATTTCCAAACAAAACAGCAAAATGGGGTCTGGGTAAAAGGGGGACTCTGGTATTTTTAAACCTGAGCTCTTTTTCACACATTTTGGAGTACAAATGAATGGTAATTGTTTCAGTAGATTAGCTCGGGGAGGCTGTAAATTGGCTGCACTGCCTTTAGTGTCATCCTTTTGGGAAACTGTGACCATCTTTACAACATAAACAGCAACACTAAACACTAAAACTGCTGTTTTTTTGCCACTCACTGCCTGCATTTGTTATTCTAAGTATCTCATATCATTATTGCACAGATCTTTACGGACATTTTTGTTAAAGCGAATCTTTTTGTCGTAACTGCTTCAGTGGGGTCTTGTGAAATAAAGTAGTAAGACAATGGAATGAGTGAAAATCCCATCTTATGATTAGAGGAGTTTAGAGTATTTAAGGCGAGAACATTATCCCTTCCCAGACTTAACCAAGTAGATTTTGTGCCTAAAACTAGCTTTGTCATTAACCACGGACACTACGTGTATTAAGGGTTCAGTATAAATTGACAAAATATATTCGCAAAAAATGGAAGAAAATAAACGTAATATTCTTGAATTAAGGGGACCAGATTTCTAAAGTAATAGAGGAAGAGTCATGGTGGTGTGTGTGTGTGTGTGTGGTTGTATTTGGTTGGGTTGCACTATGCAACCTCACCACTAGATGCCACTAAATGCTACCTAATGAATCCAACAGGAGCAAAACAGAAAACAACATCTTTATAAATATATTTGAAATATATTTAAAAAAGAGACTGTGTCTAATCTCAGCCTGTTATAAACTTAAACTTGGCTCTATCTGCAGTTAAAGCTCTGGTTAATTAAACCAAACAGTTAAAAACAGTATTAAGTTCACAGAATGAAATGAAGGGAATATGCTTTTCCTAGAAATTCTAACTTCAATTTTTAATGATAACAGTGATCCGGTGAAATGACATCTTTACGTTTCATTCTGCAGCTAGTTGGTTTATGGTTGAAATTAATTTACATGAAATGAATCCGAATGCTTTGAAGTGACTCGGTAACACTGAGGTGAAATAAGCGGTGCCGAACTGATCAAAGAAATAAAGAGACGGTAGCGACAGAGTCTGCGGCTGTGCACTGAGCAGCTCTGTCACCACTGCGCTAAATTTAGCCAACACACACCAACAAGCCCCAGAACGGTAGGCACGCACTGACCCCCACCATCTGCTCACTCACACACACACACACACACACACATTCACACACACACACACACACACACAGAGTCACAAATACAGCCATACACCTTACGGTTTTAATGCCAACTGCTGCTTATGACCCCCTGAAAAACCCAGGTGGTCTTGTTTGGATTCCCATCACCAGGTTGTCTTACTCACACATTTACAAACACACACACACACACACATGCGCACACACATATAGAGGGGACTCCCCACTTTGTTGCTGCTTCCGTAGAGTCGTTAGTAAATTTTCTCATTATGGCGGATGCATATCCTGTATGAGTATATAACAACAACATTTCCCAGAGACTAACTGTGAGAGCAGAGAGCTATGGGGAGCCATTTTAATGAGGTTGCCTCTGAGTGTGTGTGTGTGTGAGAGAGTGTGTGTGTGTATGTGCGAGTTTAGGTTCAGTCTGTTTATAATAACACATCTATCACACATTTCCTTCCCTCGCACTGCTTCAGCTATGGTAAAAGGACAAAAATGACCCTACAATGTTATTATTACTCTTCTTTGTACTCACATTTATATTCATGTTGATATTTTTGAGACATTATTATTCCTATTATACCTGTGCCTCAGAGTGCTATTATTCACACAGTCTTGGACTTTTTATTTTGAGCATGGAAATTTCCTGCCACCTCCCGTAGCCCGAAATAAGAGAAGACTGTTACACAGCCGCCTAAACTGAGATGTCACACTGATGTCTCTGCATAGAAAATCAATTACTAGAGAAGCAAAAGGTGACTGTGACAGCAGCCAAGTGTGATTTTTTCTGGGGATACACATCTATTTTCTGGTTCAATGCAATACAATAAAATAGATCCCGTTTGTGTGTAAAAACACATAAACATTTGAGGTTTATATTTATTGCAAATAGCTCCGGGCTGAACATTCTCATGGAGAGTCACCCTGCGTAAATGTGTTCAATCTTCTTGTAATACCAGTGAAAGGGAGAATATAGAATTAATTTCTCTGTGTTTGAATTTTTTTAGTCACCCCCCCCCTCCCTTTTTGAACATCCCTCTCTTCTACAAATCCTTCTCGTCATGCATTTACATCAGAGACACTGACAGAAATCAGTGTTGGGGTTTTTTTTCCTGTTGTGTTTAAGGGTTCAGAGAGTGTTTTCTCCTCTGCACTTGAAAGATTGGGGCGTCAGGGTGAAGATGACAGTGTTGTTGTCCTCACAGGCGTGCAGCCTATTAGACAGGCAGACTGACAGTGCAGCCTAGTGGCAAAGCAACGGAGCCTCACACATGAACACACACTGCAGATCGGGGACAAAACAGCAACAGAGAATATGCATGAGTATGATGCGTAAACCCTCAATTTGTGTGTTTATGTGTGTTTCTTGCCTGTTTGGAGCTTTTTCTAGACATCGCACGTAGGCACGAGGCTCCCTACATGCGGTGGAGGAAGCATTATAAACTCACACAGAAACCCCTGTGTCTCCGAACCTGAGGAGGGGGGGTGGAGGAAGGGGTTTGGCAGGCGCAGTGCTGCCTCTTTTTGGCCTGTACGCTCATCACAACGAACCCTCCATCTCCGTCACGTAGCAGGCCAGCTGCATGCATGCCCACGCTCCGTTTTCACGGACATTCCTTACTTATAATTCCAAATATTTTGAAGGATGACCAGAACTCCCTTTTTCTCCTTGTTGTGTGTGCGTGAGCGGCAAATCAAACAACCCCGGCAGCGATTCTTCAGCAGGAGCAGCAACCTCTTCCCGATAGCAGCCGAGCAGTGACAGTATTGTGCTGCCATGTTTAGGGGCTTACAGGGCTCACGGTTGAGTTTGGAAACTCAGCACGGCACCAGTGCTGGCAGACCTCTGAGCAGGGCTGCAACACACTCACCATGTTAACATTACACAAGACCTCAGATACAGCTGGTGGCAGCAAATATAGGTGTCTTCATTAGAGTAAGCACATACAGTACCGCTGATAGCAGAAATGAGTTATTATTAAAAGGGTTAAAGGAGTTATAATATTATTATTATTTTAATATTAGTATTGTTGTAAACATTTGAAGGAGCAAAAAACTTCATCCATACAGAAATACTTGAAGTAATTTAAGTAGCATTCTAAGTATCTTTTATAATAATAACTTTAGTGTTATTTTACTTTCTTATTTCTATATTTTTGGGGAAGTCATTCCTTTTTTTATTATTTACTTTATTCATTTTTGTCACTGATGTAGTGGTATTGATCATTGTAATCGTAGTAGTAGTACAAATAACTTGTAGTTTTAAATTGTATTATCACTTCATTTATTAGTCATAGTGCTATTAGTATTAACAACAGTCAGTCGAGTTGTGTTAGATCTTCCTAAATGCAAATAATACTATTACCACAAGAAGTTGGAGTAGCAGGAATAACAGAATCAGGCTATTATTACTACTAGTAATTTTCTTGTTGCTGTTTTTTATTATTATTATTTATGATTGTGGCTTATAATTATTCTAATAAAAATGTAAAATTTGTTTAGATAATTGCCGTCATAATGAATATTATAACTGATATTAAAATGACTCATATTAGCATTAGTAGCACTAAAAGTGGTTGTCTGATACTGTGAGACTGTTTCTTTGGCTTCTTACAGTATTTTCAATTATTTGACATCACTTTGAGGTTAACATTGACTACAACTTCTTTTACTATTAGCTTTATAGACTGTTGTTCTACTGTTTCGTTATTTTACGTCATCACTGGTCACTTTGCTGTCGAGTGCGTGTGTGTGTGTGTGTGTGTGTGTGTGTGTGTCATGTTGCAGCATGAGTAAAATGAAAAAATCTTCAGTCAGTACAGGTGCTGTAATCTGGCACATTTGCAGAGTTCCTCACCATCACATGTATCGATGCATGATCATAGCCCTTGAATAACACACGCACACACACAGACACACACACACACACACACACACACAGTGCACAACAATTTGAGGACGCACTCTGCTGTGCCTGGACACACTGTAGATAATAGCTTTATGAGTACAATATAGGAAATCGATAACTGATCATTGTCCTTGAGCCCTGCAGACATGCTGCTGCTTTCAGTTCATCCCATCAGTCAGATATTCGCCACTGGGTAGGTGAGAGAGTGTGTGTGTGTGGGAGAATCAAGCCAATGACAAATGAGGATAAATAACAGAGAGAGGGAGAGAGCTGCGCTGTGCCGGCTCATGACCCAGAGAGATAAACAGAAAGTGAGAGTTGGCCAGGCAGGTAGGGCAGGAGGGTGTGGCAACCGAGAGAGCATTTAGCACGCAGCGCTGGCTGATACCGCGCTCTAATTGGCTGGTGAGACTTTGACAGGCACGCTTGTCCCTCCCATCCCTCCGGCTGCCTACTGAAAGTGTATGTATGTATCCGTGTGTGTGTGTGACGGAGCTGGCAGACTGAAGCGAGCCACAGAGGCAGGCTCTAACTCCAAACCCAATGAGCTCGCAGCCCGCACACTCACACACACTTCTCACACACACACACACACTCACACTCTCTCCGGCGCCGGCTCTCGCTCTTGCTTCAACCCTGGGAAGAAGGAGAGGAGAGAGAGAGAGAGAGGCAGCGAGCGGCAGAGAGGGAGAGTGAGGTCGAGGGAGTAAGAGAGGAGAGTGGGAGAGAGAGACAGAGGGAGACTGGCGGGGTGTGAGGGAGAACACCATGGCTTCAGATCCGGGGCTGGCTGCGATGCTGCTATGGACTATATCACTACAGGCTTTGGGTACAGCAGGAATTAACAGCAATGAAGGTAAGAGTGTGTG
>JAQNCA010000014.1:25388525-25416977 GCA_029783725.1 Acanthurus tractus
TATGTGTGTGGCGGGGTCCTTGAGATAGGTCTGGTCTCAGGAGACTGAGTGACAGCAGTGATTCGACTGTTTGGGCCTTTTTGGCCCTGACGGCTACATTCAGCTTACCACTGCAGGGAAAAAGCAGCAGCAGAGGAAGAGAAAGAGATAGTGGGAAAAAGAGAGGGGGAGATCAGCGCTTTAGATCAGGTGGGATCACCTCAGCGGGGGGAGAGGTGAGGGCAGCCACTTATCCTGTATTAAGCTGTGTAAAGTCGAGATGGGAGAGTCGGGCCGCCTTAGGTCAGACGGAGCAGAGAGCGAGTAGCACCATGCAGACAGACCGACAGTCAGTTCATACAAGATGTCCTCATGTGAATCCCCTCAGTGACCACCACGATTACAACCTGCCATTAACATCACCGCTGCTGCATGCACCACAGTTTCACTCACCGTCTTCCACATCAAATGTTGTCCTCTCTCCTCGTTTTGTGTCTCCTCAATTGTCAAATGTATTCGCTCTCTCTCGCCATGACTGTTGCCCTTCACTGATAATTAATTCAGTGTGATTTGTTAAAAAAAAATGGGTGTAAATATGCATTTAACTGTTGTGCTGCCACTTACTTTCTTAGTTTGTGATTTGATTCGTTGGCCTATATTAAGATTCCACATTAAATGCAGATCATATCTGAATCCAGGTATGACATATAACTAATTATAACTAATAATCAATCAGTTACAATAATCAACCTACATAGCGCATGTTATATATCCTGTTTGAGCACCAAAATAAAGAATGACTACATTAATTGTTTCAGGTGGAAGTGCCCTTAAAACAGCAAGCAGACCATCATGCAACACTTAAACAAACTTAAATGAAAATGGTCTCATTTCTTTAAATAAAATAAATAAATAATGCATACATACATACATACATAAATACATAACTTAAATAGAATAAATTTACCTATTTGTTTGGTGTAAACCTTTGAATTGTCTGATGGGGTCATATTAGATTAATTGCTTGAAATATACAAACAGGCTAGGGCTAGGGTTAGGGTTAACAACGCATCGGTAAGGTTGCCAGCAAAATTTTTAAGTGGAGTCTGAGCTTCTTAAAAACCATTTTATTTGTTTCATCATAACATTAAAAAAAAAAAAAAAAAGTTCTAAAACAAACTTTAAATGTAGTGGGTCCTTTGGTAATTCACCGTTTTCATCAGAATGAAAGAATCAACTTCTCTTTTCACTGGTACTTTCTAGAAAGACGTTCTCACTCTATTAAAAGTCACCAGTGAGTTGTGAATATAATGCTTAACAAGATTAGGTTTTGCTCTTATCCTGTGCACTAATAAATCTAAATGACAAAGAAAACAAATCAATTTTTAAATTTTTTTTTTTGTAAAAAAAACCCACCGCTTTCATCCTACTTTGGATGTGATGAGGGACAAAATTTTAATCAAGTCCAAGCAAATAGCTGATGTCGAAATTATATCTGATAGCTTTTTAAAAATGATAGTACTGAAAATTTAATTTCTCTTCCTCACTTTAGTTTGGCCGGGATTGGACTCAGAGGCAATTACAAATATTACATGTACATGGAAGAGATAACCTTTGAATGAAGAAAATGAATGAAGAGCTGAAATTTAATTGGTATAAGAACAGGTAACTGCTTACACAACCGTGCAGCACTCTACTTGACAACACACACTCACACACACACACACACTGCGCAAGTTGCATATAACACCCAGGAGCACTCAGAGAAGACGCTGCGACGGAGTTTTGTATGCATATGTGATGTATGAGCAGGAGTCAGGGCCAGCGTTTGTTTCTGCTCATTGTTTATGTTTGCCGTCATATTCATCTTTTGTGGACACATCCAAATGTAGTGAGCGTGCACCCACTTATAACTCAAGTGTCCTTCAAACTTAGTTTTTTATTTACTATAGAGAGTACTCTGTGTGTGTGTGGGTGTAGGTGTATTATTCATAAAATGCAAATCCCCATAACATCAGTTGTATTTTTTTAAAAGATTGAAAACTCCAGTTAAGGTTAGGGTTAGCTTAAATCAGTGTAAAGTCCATGTGGTGATAGGGTAGTGATGCAGACATGACTGTGTGGGGGGGCAGAGAGGAGGAGTGGGAGAAAGCTAGTTTTAGTAATTTGACATCCCATAACATGTTTGCGCATTTCCTCAGTGGTACGTGTGAAATATTGCAGGGAATCTATTGTTTGAAACACCATAATTATTACAGAATCAGATTGCTGTGTTTTTGTTGTTGTTTATTTTTCTATGCAGGCTGAAATTAGAAAGACAGCAGCATTTCATGGAGTTCAGCTAACCCACATATTTAATTTGCAAGGACACAGAGTAGCAACTGAAAAGCTGATGCAAAGTGTTTTTATTTATTTATTAGATCCATAGTAATTATAATAGTAACTATAATGAGTGATAATAGCAACCAGTATTAAATAGTTACTTTTGAGCAATGTGTTTTTCAGAAAATCCGTTGTTTAATTAAATGTCGGCTGATCACATGCCCTTCTAGTACCAGAAGAAATAACTTAAATCCATAAAGGAAAACTGAAAAACACTAAATCCAAAAAAACAACCAAATAGACAGCTACATGTTTTTTTCTGAAAAAAATGTGTAAAACAATGCTGATAAATTCTAAACTTTCTGAAACTTTTTACATAGATTATTTGTCTTTCCATTTTCTTTTATTTTGTTGCTTAAATACATTAAAAAACTAGAAAGAGTTTTTTTTTTTATTAAAATAAATAACAATGTTTAAAAAGATGCTCTAGGCAAAGTATTTTAGCTCTTTTCTCATGTAACAACATGCCCGTTATCAAGCCAGTTAATTGCAATTTAACTGTTATTATGTAAAACATGAAAAAAGCTATTTTAATCTTTATGGACTAATTAAAATATTTATACATTCCTGTATTTTTGTGTGTAACTGTAGAATAAAAGAACTACAACTGTTCCTTATTCCTTAACCTTGTGTTGTACAATGATGGTTAAGTAATCAGAATTTTATATCGTGTAATCACAACTATGAAAACTATAGAGACCGAATGTTATCAACATAAAAAAAATTAACAAGGCTTATCCCATAATTTGAAGCTCTACTTCAGGTCATTTTCATTCATATTTTTTAATTATCTTTTTTTTTAAAAGTCATTATTTTTTTTCTAACATCATTTTTTCAGATAATTATTATTTTTTAATTAGCACTTTTTATTACAAAGTTATGATGATTGATGTAAACAGGGACAGGATTTTTATTTATTGCCAGATTACAAAATTACAACAAAGAAACAGACTGTTTAATAAGTTGTGTACTAAATACATTAAATATGAAATGAGCAAAGGTAAAAATGCATTGGCTACTTTCAAAGTAATATATAAAAATATACATATTTGGCACATTTCACCATATGTATACACATCTTGAATTTTATATTGTATTATTATTAATTTCACCTGTACCATTTATTTAAATTGAAATGTTTTTTTCATAATGTGTCATATTTGTTCTTTTTTTTTTATAATATGGTAGTAGCTGTCATACACACACACGGTTCTGTTGCAGATGTTTTTCAAAGCAGACAGCAAATACTCAAAAAAACATGACACGCTAGTCCTCCAACAGAAACTTTTTTTCCTGTGAAGTCTGAGGAAGCTTTGAACTGCAAACACCGTTGCAACAATGAAAGTCTGTCAAACTGGAGCTTTCCATTGCAGAAGTTTTTAAGGAAACAATTCTAAGGGGAAACACTGAATCTGTGTTATTTTGAGGAAAGAGAAAAAAAGCCACACCACAGTTAGTGTCCTAGAGATATAGCTTATCAGTATTTGCATCAGCTCTCAGAAAAAATATCTGTGTAAGACAAAAACACAGGGAGCAAGAAACAGTAGGTCCCACATTTAAGGTGGATTTGTGTGTCCTGAATCATCTTCCTTGTAGGAGGTGGAGATTTCCCTGAACAGACCCTTCTGACGTCGAGCACTGTCCCTCCAGCATGCTGTTACACACCGTCGCATTCCCAGCGAGGACACAGAGCGTTCCTTCAGGTTGTTGTTAGCACTGAGGAACATAAAAAGACCCATGTAGAGAGCAGGACTCTCTGCTAATGAGCAAACTGTAGGAGGATGATTATTACCACATACCTCTGCTGCAGGAGGACCAACGGGGAAAGAGACACAGAGGCAGGGAATGATGAAAAGCAACAAAGATTTCCCTATTTTTCATTATTATGAGATTTAAACATGTAATTTAAAAGGCAAAAAAAAAAAAAAATTAAAAAGCCGTGACAATAAGAAATAAAGACGGAAAAGTTAAAAAGAGCCGCAGTGCTGGGAACTGCAGTGTTTTTCTTTGTGCAATAAAAGGCAAAGACAGTTTTTGGTCTCAAACACAAGTCAGTGAGATTTTGATTTTGATCTGCGCTATAGTCGGCTCAGACACTGCGGTTTGTATTGATCTCTCCTCAGTCAATAGAATACCTGGCGCATGTTTAGTAACATGAGAGAAAAATGCATGAGAACCTAATTAATAGCCTGAAAGGGAACGTTTCTGTGTCAAATTACAGCAAAAAACCCAAAGCATTAAGCTTTTGTAATGAGAGCTGAATTTCTTTTAGTGTGCAATCAGATGTGTTTGCCTATGGACACTTTAACAGGCTTGTTGACATGGGAAGATGTTTTATTTTCGCGGCTTCTCATATTTCAGCTCCTGACGCTTTTTATTGATCGAAGGAGCTCCCTGTTTCCACCTTCTCACCACACAGAGCAGCCAAACCATATCCTAAAGTCTCACCCATCAGAAGAGATCACCAGCCTCATTATCTGTCAGTGCGTTTCTTTCACACGCACACTCGCTTCTTTTGTTTGTTTTGCTCAATCACTTAGAGCTTTCAGGTCCTGGTCAATAAATAGATAGGGGAAAGATATGGTATGGCTCCAGGAATAGTCTGTATATTAAGTCTGTTGTCTTTATATTATTCACTTATGATTTACAATCTACAGGAGGAATAAAGAAGTTCGTATTTCCTTTGTGCTCTTACTAAAACCAGAAAAATGATTAAATGGGTTACTAATTAATATATTTAGATTTTTTTTTTGGTTTGTTTTATACATTTTAGTGTGAAGGATTAGCTAACAAAGTCTCACAATTTGAGAATAAAAACCTGTCCTTTTTTCTGGTTGCACAACATCGTATACTGCTGTATCTGTTGCCAGACGGCAGCAGGGTGCTCAGCCTGTAGCTGGAATGGGTGCTGTCTTGTAAAATCTTTTGACCCCCTGCACAGACACCTCATCTCACTTATTTCACCGATGCTCTGTAAATGGAAACCAATAATTTTCTGGTCAGTCTTAATCACACGCTACAGAGCTTCCCTGTCCCATCCTGTGCACTTCCCACACCAGTCTGCACCCAGTGATTTCACCTTAAAACTATGACCTTATTGTTAAAATCTGAGGTTTATTAATGGAACTTGCCACAAAAAAAATTGCAGTTTCTTTTTCTGTTCCACATCAAAGCTTTTGTAACAAACTCATCAGGAATGCCAGTAATTGTTGAATTGTTTTTAGTTTTTCAGACTCTGGACTTATTCTCGGTTTCAGTTCAATGGTAACAGTTTCCCGTGGCATCCTTTGGGGGGGGGGGGACTGCAGTGTGTGCAGCGTTTTGGGAGAGCATTAAATGACCAGGAAGGGCGTGAACCTTTCCTCCTGTCTGCTGGTTTGTCTTAACACGAGTTGCTTTTGTCTGGCCGGCTGCCCCGACTTTTCTCCCCAAGGCGCTGGTCTTTATTGAGACATCAGCCTTGTTAGCCAGCTGTCGACAGGAATATAGGAGCTACCAGATCAATATGGCTGGGTCTGCCAGTCCTCCTGAGCTGCAGCCAGAAGCAGACCGCAGGCCTCAGAAAGCAGGGGACCCTCTTGAGCCCCTTCCACCCATTAAGCAAGACCTGATGCTGGGCTGGCCAGAGTTCAGCACTCCCTGGGCCCACTCTGCAATGCTCTGATTGGAGGTGTATTGTTGGGTAATTTATGTTTCTCTGCTCTGCTAGTATGTGGGGTAGGAGATCCCTCACTGGGATGGCAAGATAGAGCAAAAGAATGAAAGACAGGGAGAGAAGGTTGTAGGCAACGCTTGACAGCTCTGTAATGGGCTGCTGTTGTGGCTGTGTTAGCGCATCCCTCCTGGAGAGAGATCTCTATGATGTTCCCTTCATGGGGACTGATGAATGACGGAGATCTGGTTTTGCAGCAACAGCCTCCTCTCCTCTGTTACGGACAGACAGAGGAACACAGCAAGTGTGTTCCAAAAGAGAGGCTGTGTGATAGAGGGATACAAGGGCAAAGACAGAGAGAAGGAGAGTGCTAGACGGTCACGGGGGGAGAACAAAGTGAGATGAAGAGAGAGAAAGAGGGGGAGGCTGCTGTCACAAGTGCGGCTCTTATATGGGTGTCTTTATCAACACCAGCGGAGAGCGTCTAGCTGATAATTTGCCGCTTTCAATTCCCTTCAATCCATTAAAGGATTTAAATGTTCATTAAGTTTAATAGAAGCCCAGCGAAGCTCTAATATGCTCTGATAAACACTGGCAAACCTGCGAACCTGTTCCAATAGCTGCAGCAACAAAGAACCATCCAGCTAATAAGGTCATACTCAGAGTTTGTGCTCAGCTCACTTTGTTTCCTCTGAGTCACAGCGGCTCAAACAGCCGCAAGCTGAGAGAAAAGTGTGAATTCATCAAGAAGTCCTCTAAATTAAATGACATGTTGTGTGTCATTGCTTGCGACAACTACTTACGTATGCATTTTTTGATCCGTTTCCCTTTTCTGCAAGATAATATTGTTTGTCAGTGTTGCACAACGATGATACATAAAGCTGTTATGTTGATATCTTGTTAAAGTTTAAGTAACTTCGTTCAGGTTTGGGAAAACAGCCGTCACGGTTAAATAAAACCCACCTTTACAGTTGACGGGACACGGGATGAGCAGTGGACTGCACTCTGTACAGAGTGGAGGGGTGGGAGTGGTGGCCGTGGCCATCATAGCCTAAACCTTGGTAATCCTATTGGCCACAATGCACAGCACCACTTTTTTTCTCTTATTAAACCATTTCTTAACCTTTTGAAGAATTTAAACACACAATTTTTATATTTCGTTATATTTTTGGTATGTGCTAACATCACTAAGGATACGTTAATCTAATAAACCCATTTTTGGTTGTAAGCATTTGACAACCTCTAACTTTTAACTAGAATATGTAATTTTAATAGCAAAGGAAACATAACTTCCATTTAAAAGTTAAATTCATTCGTATTAAAATTTGTTTTCACAATATAATTTTTTTTTTTATCCTTCTGCCTTTTTTTCTGGTATGTTGTGTAGTTTATGATGGCTTAAGTCCTTATTTCTGTTACAGTTACATCAGAATAAAACATTTTGTGTGTCTTTTTTTTGTAATGCTTACTAAAGAACAATTTAGAATTAACAGTAAAAGGTCAATTTGCTATTATCATGTAATTGTCCATAACTGCCATAGGTCCTAAACAGTTCTTTCAGCGAAAGTTAAACCGTCTCTCTTTAATAACATAATAAATACTTTCATACAGTGATGGTTTTCTATATTAAAAAAGCTCATACATATGATCCCCTAATGTTGTGAATCTAGTAAGCTTGATGCTCGTTCAGCTGTTGTTGTTATTTGAGTGAGTAAATAAAAGGGAAAGTCAAACCGAACTGAACTGGACTCATGCTCCTGTGCTTTCATCCTGTCTTCCTCTATGAAAACTGCTTGCTCCGTCACTGCCGTTTGCTTTGTTGGTCCAACAAACTTCTTACTTAGAGGTTAATAAGTTCTGTGTTTCTATTCTGAGAGACGAGAGTCAGAATATGTCATTTTAAGCTGATTTTGTTGTTTTAGCACTCGTTAAAAAAAACTAGTGCTTTTTTTTCTTTAAAAGAGAGAGGACAGTCTTGTATTGAGACGATGCGGCAGGGTAAAGCGGGTAGATCCCTCTGATTTTGGCAGCTAGGGCAGTGCATGTGTATGATGTGGTGAGCCCAAAGCCAGCTGTGATGCAGGCAGATGGATCTCTCCTTGAGCCTGTTTCCATAAGGAAATAATATGTTTTACACCCAGTAATCTGTCCATATATCACAGGCCTGATGTAATTAATATGTGGCGAGGGAGGAGGTGAGACGAATAACTCATTTCTCATCTGTTGAAAATACAGAAGCGCATGTACACACAGTCCAAACAGATGTGCACAGGCACACAAGTATATTCAAGTGCTCGCTCACACACACACACACACGCACTCACACTCACAGACACACTCTCACAGACACTCAGTCTAACCAAGTTATCTCTGTGGAGACAATATTAATGTCGGCTATATGTGAAGCATAAGTCTCAAGGGAACAAAAGCATTTATAATGTCTAAATTACTGTATATTCACAGATAGAGGGGAAAGAGGAGGGGAAGATATGAGAAGAAAGTGAATAAATCAAATGATGGGTATTTTGGCAAAAGGTTTGTTAAAGTCTATTTCAGCGTCTTGCATCAGCACCTAGCCTGTGAGTTACCTCCTGCTGAAGTAACCGCAGCTTTCAGTATAGATGGAAAAAAAAAAAAATCACCCTCCTCTTGTTTGGAGGACGGACTTCTTGTGTAGTAAATGAAGCCTAAAAGAACCTTCGCCTGTCCTGACCTGCTGACTTTTAAAGTGTACCCTCACTATTTTATAGCAAATTCATCATTACCCTCAGACACGGCCTGAATACAGGGCGAGGCACAAAGAGTCCTGCTGTGAAAACAACTCACAAAGATTTGAAGATGCTGGCAGGCGAGGAGGGAGAAACTTTAGTTTTGTATTCACAGCGATGTCTATGAGACAGCCAAGCCGCTCTGCTGTCCATAATGTATTAATGTATTACAATTACTGCCTGTAAAAATCTTTTCTTTATATATTCCTTTTTACTTCCTCTGAATTAATCACCGTGTGAATGAATTGCACAACTGCTCAGGACGTTCGTACCTATGAAATCCTGTAAATAAAAAAAAGGAAATTTAAAGATTAACAATATCATGGTTAATTCTGGAAAAAGCTCCCCCCCCCCAAAAAAAAAGTATAATTCTCATTAAATAATTCTCATAATATGATTATAGTTAACATTAAAATGATCATTTACATTTCAGGCAGTGCATACACCTGTCTCTCTGAAACTTCCTCTGAAAGCAGATGCCTCCAAACATCACATATAAAAAAGTAAGATGGTGCAGTGTGAAGAGCAAGAAGAACTGTGTCGGGTGGAGGTTGGTGTTGAAGATTGAGTCGGACGAACACATGACTCCAAACTTGCTTGTTGAAATGTATATCTATGGCTTAGTAGGTGTAACATATTCTACTCACAACTCATAACTTAAGTTGATAATTTAACATGCTTACATATTTAAATTAAGCCACTTTCTGTGTAAACCTAACCAAACTGCAGCCATTTTACATCCATAATTGGTTTATTTTTGTTTTAATAATGATTAAAGTCAGCTAACTGTGCATCAGCTCTTCACCGAAGGTTATGGGAAAAACTGGCATATCAAAAGCCCACTAAATCAGACTTTGGCATATGTTTTTCACACGAGCTGAAAGTGTAGAGTTGTATTTTTTTGAAGACGGATTGAAGGGACGGGGTTGTATCTTACAGACGAGATGAAGATCTCACAGACAGCACTTCCACTGATGTTTAATTGAACGATTCAGTGGCGACTAACCCACAACAGAGCCGACGCAGGGAGTCCAAACGCTCAGTTATTCTCCTCTCTGTTCTCTGCTGTCTTCGGTCTTCTGTTCATACCAGGCCCTTTTAAATGCATGAAGCTAAACTCATTCATCTTCTCACACTCAAAATAGATTAACACACCGTTTGTGTGTGTGTGTGTGTGTGTGTGTGTGTGTGTCTGCATGGGGACTCTGCTTGCTTGTGATGACAGAGGGAGAAATCCTCGCGTTCGCTCTGCACTGCAACTTTCTGCACTTCAACACATCGTTCTGTGGGGAAAACAAACACATTCAACACAGCAGCATCTCATCATGTGGTGTTAAATTTATGCTTTGATACCGCGTCATGCGACCTACTGTTTGTTGCTGGTGTTTTTATCCTCAGATTGCTTAATTTTACTTGCTGCTGATAACACTGATGGTCCCTGCGTCGTGTTGCGGCGTCACTGCATGGACAGCTGGTGGCTGCGTGACGCTGCTCATTCAGGCAGAAAGCATTCAGGACTTTAGCCGAACTGGGCTGCATTCATACACACACACAGACAGGACTGTGTAAGAAAAATAAGCATACACATGTAAGTGAATACTTAAAACAGAACATCGAGACCTTCGGAGATCAGAGAACTCTCGCTGATGCAAGTCATCTCCAGGAGATTACTGCTTTGGGGCTCAACGCTCGTGTTTTGTTGAGGTTTACAGGAATTAGGTCAACTGTAGGCAATTTTAGGCAAACTTTAAAATATTACACAAAGAAGACACCCCATATTGATAGCAGGTGGAGCCGGTTGGTGGTGGAAGGTTGAGATCAGTTAGTAATGACTTCAGAGCGGATAAATATATATGCTCATCAAGTAGTTCCAAAATAAAAAAAAAAGCACAAGGATGCCGTGATGTCCTACATTTTCAACTCTACACTGAATCTGGATTCACATAAAGACTGTGTGGTAGCGCCATTTTGTTGTTTTATTCAAGTGAACAGATTTTTTTTGTTGGAAAATATCAAAAAATTTTCAAAAGACTAAATATTGCGATGTTGTTTTAAATTGTATTTTTTGTCAACAGTTTTTTGAGATGTCCAGCTTACAATAAGACAAATGAGTCAGAAAATAATATCAGCAAAAAAAAAAAAAAAACAAAGTAGAAATTTGTATAAGTTAGTTTTGGTTAATCATTACAACTGTATATATTTTCTCAATTTATAAATCAACAGCTAAATACTTTTTTACCCATGAAAAAATGTACATGCTGTTTTTTTTAGAACTGTTTTCTGCTGCTGATTTTTATCCATTTGGTACATTTTTTTAGAGTTTTTGACAAGCGTAGAAAACTTTTGAAAAGTGTCATACTCAAATTTCCAAGTTAACATGACAGCAGTGGTTGTCTCTGTAAAAAGTCTGCAAGTAATATTGTGATATTATTAGATTTATTGTTTTATTTGTTTTTTTTTTAAATTATTTATTGTTACTCTAATGAGAACCAAAGGTTGTGATGCCTAAAATGGGGGCATTTTAAACACAGAACTCAATGTGACCAATACATTGACATTGGTTCAATAGATTTGAAGCATGTTTAAAAAACACATTTTGGCACTTTTACTTTAATTAATGAGACTTTTGAGGAACTGATGCTGGATGTTACATTTCAATCAATCAATCAATCAATCAATCAAACTTTAATTATATAGCACTTTTCATGCATGATAAAATGGAACTCAAAGTGCTTCACATAAAAAAAAAACAGTGGAAACCAAGACAGAATAAAATGATAAAACATACAATAATAGAGAATAAAAAGCCCATCTCTCCCACCCCCACATAAGGACCTGGCACCCCACCCACACGCACACCGAGACACGGCCACACGCACACTCACACATACCTGAACACACGTCCACACTCACACATACAGTAGATAAATAGATAAATAGATAGATAAATTGATTTAGCACCTTTGCCCTCAAAAGTGACTGAAAAACAAACCAAAAGTTAAAGGAAGACTGTTGGTAAAGTGGTCAAAATTGCAGCAGCATTGATGTTGTAAGTAAATGTAGCTTAGCAGTGCTTTTACAAACGGATAATTTCATTCAGGTGCAAATTAAGGGCAAACTGCACTCAGCTATGCTGTAATATCATTAGCACATTATCTACTGTGAATCAGACATTGAAGTGGAGCACGCATTAGTTGCATACATTGTGCAGTTCATGGGGCTGTCATTAGCTGTAAATTATTCTTGGTGAATTCGATCGACCTTGCTTCCACAAGGTCAATCATGTTTGTGATTGATCTTGTGTAAGCAAGCCAGTTGCAACAGTATTAGTTCTACATCTCAGGAAAAGCTCCTGCAGTCCATGATCGGCATCATGCTGTTTTGGGTAGATTTACCTAGAAAGGTAAGTAAGACCACACCTGGTTGTGGTAATTGCTCAACAATAATAGCTTATAATCTAGATATCTGAATGTATGCATGTTTTTTGGCCAAGTCTTAGAGTCTCTGGCTTCCTTGACATACATTAAGTTTTCCTCTGGAATTCTTATTTAATGGAGTCACGAGCGTGTATGGTGCAGTCTGTGTACCACATTTGTATGTCAACTAACTGAGGATACTGTAGACTCTCTCGAAGCAGACACACTTCAGAAGAGAAATAGTGATGTGACCATGGAACGGTAAAAGCATTGACTGACAGTAATTATCACCATTCATCATTAAGCGTAAGCCAGGGATGATAAGAGCTCTTTATGTAAAATGTCAGCTCACTGAAATGATGAAAATGATTAAAGGGCATCAGTGTGAAATAGAGACATACATGCAGCACAAGCACTCAAATGAGCTGACAGCGTGGAGGCCTGCGGGTATAACAGCTGAGGAGAAGGAAAATAAATAAAGAATAACAGTAATTTTATTTATTAAAGAGGAAGGCAGAGCCAGAACTGGACTTGTAAAGAAACATCACAAAAACTCTGGGCTGCAAGTCAAGTCTGTATTGATAAAATATCACTGTCGTCTTGACTCAACTATTCTCTCTGTTCTGTTCGCTCTCTCTCAGTTAAGCACAGCTCACCTCTGCATGAACTCTCTCGACCATAAATCGATAAGTTGAGGCATACTTTGTTAGCTTTTGCACCGGCGGACCGCGCTTAAAGTCAGGGGCTCTGTTCTGTTCAGCAGGTGCCGAACACGACGTCAACACAGATCTCTGAGGACGCCATCAGCTCCAGAAATGACACGCTGTCATCTACTTTTAGACTCCTCTGTTTTTTCCTCTTCTTGTTTTCAACTTGTTTTCCCCCTCATCTTCTTCTTCTTCATCCCCCCCTCCCATTTTTATCTCACCTCTCCTCTTTACCCCCTCTATAAATAGATCCGCCTACCTCTCCTCCACTACGTCTATACCTCTCTGGATGTTTTCCCTGGGGATGCCAGGCAGGCCTGAGCTGCAGCATTGCCTGCTATTCACTCCTCTCCCCTGGGAAAGGATGAGCCTCACTGGCCCTCAGCATCCTCCACCCTCCATCATGCAGCAAAACACGAAGCATTGCAGGGATATACAAAGCAGGGTCCCGTGCGCCAGCCAGAGAGCACCTGCTAAAATAAGATATGAGGGATTGTGCCGGGGTGAGCTGGCCAGAGTAAACTGAGTCATTTCAACTCCACTCCCGCAGAGGAGCAGACACTCCACTGCCCACTCTTTCTGACCTAATCTTGTAGTTTTTGAAAGGGGTAAACTGGAGCATGTTTACAGTATATTCTGCTGTTTTTTTTGGTTTCGTTTTGTCTCTCTTTCTTCAGAAAAAGTGCTGTCTCTAGTGCATTTTGTGCTGATATTATGGAAAAAGTTGCGCTGTGCACACTTCCAGGCTTCATTTCCATAACAATTTTGGATGTTGTTGTGGCAGTGATAATGATGGGTGCTGTTATTCCCGGTGTAAAAATACTAGCAGCTAACAGAAACAGCAGATCCATGTGTGCAGATTGCAGTGTGACTACCTTTTTTTTTGTTATAGCTGTGTTCTGTTTAGCCAGTGCAGCTTTGGTGATGCAGAGAAAACAAGTGAGTTGCTGCCTTGTGACTGTTACTGAAAAGAGGGTTCATTTTATTATCATGGTAATTAGTCGGTAAGGATCACATGAATATTCACAAATATTTTGTAAGTGCCCTGAGCACTCGCAAAATACACAATGACAGTAGAGGTAAATATCTCCAGTTAATGTTTTTTAATTACATCAGTTAGGAACAATATGGTCATTAAACGTTTGTTGTTTTATTTTGATAAATACACCAGTGAACATGTGCACTTTAGTTCTATCTGCTGTTCTTGTCTCATGAAACATCAGTCTTGCAAAATCAATAAATCAAAAATGTATGAGCCAGGTAACGATTTCATAAAAAAGACTCAAGCCGGGGACAGAGTCCTGTTACTCGGGGATCATGTGTGAAACTTTTCACAAATCAAGCCTCCAACCCTTGTTCCCTGTCCGCCTCTCCCGTAGGGGCCATGCTGCACCATTTCCTGCTGTATACTTGATGTGGAAGACATAAACTTATGAAGGATGTTTTCTGGAATTATCCTAAAAAAAACTGAATACAGTACTGGCCATCACATTTAGAGAAAATACAGTCTCATGAAGGTTTTCATTTTCTCAGTGTTAGATTTTGCTAGGTCGGTCACAGTGAGACGTTTCATTATTAAATACCAATTTTTTTTTTTGCAGATAATCATATTTTCATTTTTGCCCAACAATGAACATCTGTGGTTCAAACCTGTTCAGACGGGCTCTCCATATGGCAGCACTGTGAAGATATTTAATCCTGTTTTTGCTGTGGCTGTTTATCAACACCAGAAACTGGAGCACTGAGGTCTTAGATGTAAATACACTAAAACAAATGTCGACAAATTCTTCATCATGAGTGTCGTTAAATCCTCTACTCAGAAAAAAGTACAGAAGGAGTACAAGTTAGTTGTGCTTGAAAAAAAATATCCTGTGTCTGATATTACAACTCATGATTAGAATGGTAATAGTGATGCATAAATAAACAGCATTTTACTGTAGCGCTTAGCGGAGGAGGAGATGGACTTAACAACTAAATATAGAGTTAAGTAGTTTAGTCCCCTGCTAAGGGTCTCCAGACAAATATGAGGGGTCTTGAGAAGATAAATAGAGTTTAAGTGGTGTTCATGTTTTGGTCTTCTTTCTGTAGAATATCTGATCCTTTTTGCTTTTTTCTGACGTTAAAGAAACGATTTAAATGAAAAGCATTTTAAAATTAAGATTTTGTTAAATTAGAATGAAATCTGTGTGTGTGTGTGTGTGTGTGTGTGTGTGTGTGTGTGCGTTTGTGGTATTGCTGGTTACTTTTGAATGCAGTTGCCGACTGTGTTTACCACTTTAAACCTCTAAAATCTCATTACCTGCAATGACTATACAAACAGAGAAGATTTCAGAGAAGATGAAAAGTTGAAAACAGTTAAAAGTTGAAAGAGCTGTTTGGGGATGTCTGCATCAGAGTGTCATAATAAGTCTCTCAGCAGTCTTCTCTATCCATCTGTCTGCACTGCTTTCTCTGCACCAAGGACAAAATGCTTACACCACAATGGAGACAGGGGGATAAAAGAAGAGCCTCTAGGGAGAAAAACTTCAGGGAGAGTTTGGAGAAAGACGAGACGAGGAGGAGGGAAGAGGGTTAGTGTAGGTGTAGAGGTAACGAGATGAAGTTTTAATGATCCCTGTGGGGAAAATGGGCCACTGCTGCACCTACGAATATACTTAAAGAAAAAATGAAAGAAGGAGGTTCAACAGCAGCAGGAGAGATAAAACAATTTACCATACAGATGCAAAATCACTGACCAAACCACTATTTGAGCTTGTTTCACACCAGACATAAAGGGCTCTATAAGGCCGCACCTGCCCTGCACCGCGCCAACAGGGTGTGGCCAGAGCCAGTCCAGCACAGCACGGCGTACCCATCTCTCCCACTGGCGCGAATGGCAAGGAGGGAGGAAAGAAGGCGTGAGCGGGTTTAACACAGCTGAGTGTAATCTTCACCAATCAAATGGACGCCTCTCATTGCCTTTAAATGCGCTGCGGGCGAGGCGTAGTGCCAATTTCACCTCGCCACCACCAGAGAGGTAGCAACAGCAGCTCCAGGCGGCCAAACTTCTAGAAACTGATGTGGGAGGACGGGTCCAAGCTCACAGCACCAGAATATATGGTAACGTGAACAGACCTCCACGGGCCGATGATGCAAAAACAGCCTGGAAGGAAGTTGCTAATATTGTCAGTCAAGTGTTCCCAGATATTCTGAGAACCGCTGCCCAATGTAAAAAACGGTTCTCCCTGCTGATACGGCACATGCAGTTCAGCCTGTCTCCGTCCTAAGTCCTATAGTGTCTCCTCTGTGAGGTCATAAGGGTATGTTGTGTAGCACGCAACATGCAACAAAGAATGCACTGACACTCTGAGGGCTGTACAATAATGAACCACCCCAACAGTCCGGACATCTGAAACGCATTTTAAGCACTCCAAAAGTACGTTTGATGACTGACCCGGCACTGCTGAAAACACAGTTAAAACATGCTGCCTTCTGGTGTTGGTGTGATGTATGGTGTTATCAACCATGTTTTAAGTGGATATCCATTGTCACCTAGCAGCCACCCATCCAGAGGGGTGTCCCCCTGAAAGACTGTAGGGATGACAGAATGAGTCATGAGAAACATGACTCATTCAAGAAACCTTGCTTCATTTCCAGCTGGCTGTCGGGTGTTGTTGAAAAAAATTATGTGCTCATTTGCATGTCAAACTAGACTGGAAGACACTGCATGTATGTCCGAACTGACAGTGGGCTGACTGATCCCCGCCACTGTGGCCACGGTGTGCTGGAAAGACCCGATGGCAGGGATGGTTTTGGTGATGTGTGCGCACTGCGTGCCTGTCAGCCAAATTACCACTACGCCTGGTGCGCTTTGCTTGCGCCGAGAATAGACCACGGCATTGGCATGGAATTGTCAGTGCGCCAAGCTGAATCTATGGACACCCCCCCTGGTGTGTCGCCACGCCCACTTCTGTGCAGCCCGGTCTACCAAATTGGCTGCACATGGTGGTGCGCCAGACAACATTACCACTGCGCAGGGTGCGCCATGCTCAGCCACCCTGCACTGCCCCACGAAATTAGAGCCCAAAGTGTGAATGGAATTATAGATTGCAACAAAGGTAACAGAGACTGATAAAAGTATGTAATCAGCTACCGTTTTGTAGCAAGTATAACCTTCACATGTAAAGAATTACTGTGTAAGCATTCCCATGGACCGGTGCCTCGTGTCTGTGGCTAGCCTGATCAATGCAGTGCTAATAATTACCATGTGTATCCAATGCTTGATATATCTAATTCCACTGTTCTGTCACGGCAGCCTGAGCCACTCGACCCCAATGTAGCAACATACATATATGTACACAGATGCCCATCCTCTGGTAAGAAACAACAGCACAGTAAATGTTACTGTACAATGATGAGTATGTGTCCTTCTCCAGCAGCCGAAGTCAGTCCATCATTTGATGCTGAGATGGCTCGAGGTTTTGTTGGTCATCTCGGTCTCAGTCCTGTCAGACGGTGCTGAGGGCTGAGATGTATCAGCTCTTTGTGCTGTGTGGAAGCTTTCTGTCGCTGTGCTCTGTCGCTCGACAGTTTTCTGACAACTGAGTTCCTGAAAAAAGAGGACACATGAAAAACCTGCTGGCCGACAGCGATGGTTTTTCATGTCATGCAGTGTTTTAAATTTTTAATTTAGATATGAAATATATTGCCCTTTCATTCTGTTTTGATATGCTTATCAAACAAGATATGAAAAAGTCGTGTATCGGTTTTCTATTGTTAAACCACATTATTATGGTAGAAAAATTATTTAAAAACTTGTTCACAGTCTTGCAGCGCTGATCCGTCCTCAAAGAACCTCCAGTTCCTGCGGCACCCACTTTGGAACCACTGATACAGAGCTCCATGCTGACACTAATATGATTATTAGAATAAATCAGTGAGCCACTCTGTTGCACAGGGTGACAGGTGTCACAGGTGCTTCTTACGCTGGTTTATTTGGACTCAATTCCACATGCATCATCTTGCTGCCTCAAATACTCATTAGAGCACCATATATATTGAGTAATCCATTACCAAAAATAGCTCTCAGAAAATACACTATTTCCACCTGTTTGAGCAACATTTGCTGAAAAACTAGGGGGCCCAGCTGTAGAAGCCTTTTGAAAGAAAATAAAAAACCAATAAGTCTCTGCGCTCGTTGTTTTTGTTGTTTAACATTCATATCATCAGTGGGAACTGATGTCTTGGGGATGAGCAGGAGGAATCAAATGATACAGGCGGTTCAATATCGCCTGTTTTTAATTCATGAAAGCAGCAAGAACATCTTATTTTTTTTCTTAAAAATCCATTAATTCCCTGTTTAAACCCTCAACTGACTGTAACAAACTTCCTCCATTCGATGTCAAGAGCTCTGTCACCTTATCTGACCAATATGGCAGGTACTTCATTGTCGTTGCCATCTTGTTAACCCGCTTAGTACAACAGACTCCGTGTCTTGTAATTATGATCATGTTGTTGATGTAATTGCAGACATTTGCTTTATACAATTTTTCTGTTGCTAGGAGACATAAAGAAAACGTTCATGTCTTTAAGGTGCATCCCTGCTCTCGACAGCAGAATTTTATTAGTGTTCAAAGCAGAAAGTTGAACTTCATGGTCTTTTGTTGTACTGAGATTAGATTAGCGATGAACAGATGTGGGTCCTTGGGAATAAAATGTGTCAGGGCAACACTCTCTTTCTCTGTCACACACACACACACACACACACACACACACACACACACACAAACATACATACACAAACACACAGCGTGTCTCTGAACGCTCGACGCTGATGAGAAGGTAGTGATCTGTGACAGAAGAGAGCAGCGCTGAAGTCACTTTACACTTAATGGAGTAATGATGGTAGATGCAACCCTGTTACTTTACTGAAGTTTGTTTCAAATATGTGAATTGGATTGCATGAATAAGTTTAATTATGTTTAAGGTTAAGCAAATATTTAATGTGATGGGTCTTTTTTCATTTTTTCCCAAGTGTAACTCTAGAAACACTTAACTTTAGAAATACTTCAACTCCCCTCATTTTGCCTTTCAAAGCAGAATAAAACTTGATTATTTGAGACTACTTCTAACACACGGTAATTAAAACATGTATAAGGACATTTTAAGTGTTTAATTTAATCTGAAATTTAGTCTTTCAAAAAGTTCTGAACTCAAGTTCCCCTTACTTAGTACCTCATGCAACTCAGAGCCTTCATCAGTGGATGGAGTTTGATCAGTTTTTAAAGGCAGTGAAAATATATTCATTAATAAAAAGGTAGTTCATGATGAAATAGATCAAAAGAGACAAATTAATATGGTAAATAAATTCTTCTCATAAAACAGGCAACTGTTTATTCACTACTAATACTTGATAAACTGGATGTTTAAGTTACATGTGACATTTTGAATTATGCAAACATTTTATCTTTTGTCTGATAAACAACTCAAGATGCTGCATAACATTTTTGTTTTGGATGGTGTAATGTTGTATGTCAGGTTGTGAGAAAGCAGTTGCAGCAACACAAATATGCTTTGCTGTGATCCTGTAGCTCAGAGTTTAGCTCCCATGCGTTGTGGTTTATTTAGAGTCTGAAAAGCCACGCAATTCTGTTCCCATCTCTGCAAAATGAAAAGGATTACTGGCTGAGTAAACTTGGCAGAAGTCAGTTTAGAAACAGTTTTTTACTGATGTTTACATCTAGTTAAAGACAAAAAAATACACTAAGGTGCAAAACAATAAGAAATTCAAGGACAAAAATACACACACGTTTCAAAATGGGTAGGCAACAATATCAGACCTATGCAGACAGTCTCTGTTTCTGTGGAATGAGAGAACCATGACTCATTTTATTTGTGATAAGTAACATATGGTGTCCCATGTTATGATGAACTCAGTTTTTTCCCAATTTAAGTAAAATTATTACTATAGTTTTAGATGGAGCATGACGTTCCTCTGCTAACCAGCATGGGTGAGGGGTTCAGTGTCAGATCAGACATGATCTGACCACAGGTCAGTAAGCAAATACAGCTGACTAAATCACAAGTATTTATTGTTCAAGCAGCATTCTTTCAAAGTATCACAAAGGATCTGGCTCATTGTAGACTTTACTCAGAATTGTAAAAACTGAATTCCAAATAGCATGCAGACAGAGTCATTAACTGTATTATGTGGATGACACTGATTTGCATTTAGGAGGTCTTAATTAGCTAACTTGGCTTTTTAAAGTAAGTGGAATGCACAGTGTTATGTAGTGGGAGCTTATGTGTCCTGAAAGCAGATGAGGCATCGAATTGTTCAAAAAATGCATTTTAAGTTTTGGTTGGAATCGATTTGCTTGGTGTATATATTCTTTGTAATGTGATGATACATGCATATCTTCAAATCAGGGGCACCCTTACTATACAGCATGAATACTACACTTTTCTAAATTTCGGTACCACACAGTCGTGCCTGGGGACTCATGGTGTTTCCTTTCTTATTTTTTTGGTTTCAAGCTAAAAGAAAAGGCTCAGAGGAACTTGCCTTCAGTGGCCTCCATGCTTGTGTACTTGAGTGTCCTTGTGCGCAGCAATAACACGATCCACTACCTCCATGCTCCTTTGTCCTCTATTTTTTAAAGCCTAACCGTGATTCTATTGCACCTTTTATTTCACACATCTAATTTGGTTGAGCACACTTCCCTAAACCCACCGCTAATCATCAGCTTTTCGAACAAATTTTGCAAACCTGCTTCAGCATGGAGGTTGGAGATAAAAACAATTATTTCAAGTCATTTTAAAATCGGTTAGTTTCCGTCTTGAATGAACACAGAGGCTGAGAGTGTTGTTTTCCTTTTTTTTTTTCAGAGGTGGTAATTTATGTGGACTTGCTCTCATAATTGGAGAGTGGGGAATTGGCCTAAGGACTTGTGGAAAACTCAAACTAGAAAGCACAAAAGACGGCTTGCTGCGTGCGTGAGAGAGCACATGCGTGTGAGAATAAGAGAAAGTGAGCGTGTTTGGTGTTTTTTTTCCGTGGAGCTCCTCTCATCTCTGTGAAGGCTTTTATCCCCTCCTCTGGTCGCGGCGCTGATGAGGAGCTTTCCAGGCAGCGAGAAGAAAGAAGAGAAGGAGAAGCTTGTTAGAGAAAGGAGGTGTTGATGAGATAATTACACAGCTGTCATAGTCCCTGTCTGGCCACGAGAGCTGTGCCATCTATGTGTCTGTGTGTGTGTTTGTGTGTGTGTCTGTGTGTGTGTATTTGCACATGTTTATGAGGATCTACAACAGCTGAACGTATGTTTGTTAGTGTATCATTTTTCCAAAATACGGTACAATGCACATTTTTGATTGCCGTCGCATGTTGCTTCTGAGAGTATGTATGCCTATACGCTGTGTGTGGTTTTGTAAGAGTGTGTGTTACAGTGTGTGTAAAGACAAACGGTATAGAATAATGGCTGCACTCTTCCCTTTGAAATGTATGGCAGTGTCTTCTGGGGTGGAAATGAGATTTTGAGCATCTGCTCTTTTCTGCCATTTCCTCCATCTACACGTTTCTCTCCTCTCCTCCCTGTGTGTGTGTGTGTGTGTGTGAATTTTTTTTTAAAAGCAAAGTTGTTGTTGTTGTTGACTGTGCGGAGTCACCGCAGGTGCTGCAGGCAAACTCCACTTCCTCCAAGACAGCCCATAATTCTTCCATGTTGACTTCAGACACATACACTCCCTAGTTCAGCCTGCCATGACCACTGATAGGAGCAGGTAGAGTGTGTGTGTGTGTGTGTGTGTGTGTGCATGTCACTGCATTTCAGCAGCATTGGAGGACCTGGCTGATTTGATACATGCCGCGGCATGAACGCCAGGCCGCAGGCGTCCACACACCAGCTAACCTACTGGCCAGATTGAGTTGCCGGGCGGGGAGGGAAAAGTAATGGGGGAGGAAAGTTGACCACCGCCCTGGGAAATATGTGGCGTGTGTCTGAGCGAACAGAAGCGAGCTCTCGAGTTGGCGGACAGCTTTTTCATTTGGCACTCTCCAAGATGTGGAGGAGTACATGGTAGAGAGGTCGAGATAGAAATTGTGGTGGTGTGGGGAAGGGTGAAGGGCTCGTATTGGGGGTTTGTGTGCCTGTTATGAACAGAACACTGTAAAACAAACTCAATTTTAAGCCTGGAGTCCTGGAGGAGAAGCGCAGAGTCCCTTCACCAGGCTCCACAGCCAAATGAAGGCTTTAACCTCTTCACTGCTGCGGGATCTCTGTGCCGGAGCCTCCGACTTCAGAGCCGGCTCTCGTCAAGGTGTCATGAAGGTCAGTCAGAACCCCGAAAAACAAGGTTCGTTTCATTCGATCTGATTCGTGACTCCATTTGTGAGGCCGTTTCATAACTCAAGTGTCATTACAAAATCTGAAAATTGGGTTAAAAAGTCGGCAACACAAACAAAAAGGCGGAGGCAGGGGTGCAGAGAACCGGGCTTCACTTCTGTTTTTCCGGCATGTACAAGGTAAGATGAGAGGAGGCGAGGGGGAGAAATAAGCAAAGTGCTAATTACTGCCTGTCCTCTGTTTTATTCACACAGTTCCTGTCACATTAAAGCAAAGCAGCAGACATGCCACTAAACCCTATCGCTTATGTACAAGTTATAATTCAGACAGCTACTGTAGAGCAAATTAGATAAATGACTCCCACCACCTTCAAAGACAGAGGGATTTCTAATTTGAGTGGAAATTAAATAAATACCACTGGGAATAGCTTTTGAATCTCACACAGTCTGCTGTGATAACACGCCGCCTCACATGCCTTTCGGATTCAGGCAGTGGATATATTTGTCCTTATTTTTTCGTCCTTTAATAACAGTATAGCAGAGCGAAAATTCCCTCGGTGCGTTGGAAAAATGATTAAATCCACTTGCGTCAGTACGCTGCTTTCATTATGTCACTTTGGTGGGCCGATGAAGAGCACTCAGAGGAGTGTAATTGGCGGCATCCATTTGTGACCTTGGCTAGAGTGCGAGGGGCCATCGCATCATCAATACGAGACGACGGGATGTCGGCACCCTGAGGGAGCGAGAGGCAGAGAGGAGGCTGGGAGATGGGGGGGTGGTGGATGGAGGGATGAGAGAATGGTGGCACTGCCATCTGTCTGTGTGTTCTGACCCACTGCCCTCCTCAGCGGCCCAGTGCTCAAATTAGGAGGAGTGACACACCAGCTAATTGCAACACGTGAGTGTTTGTGTGTGTGTGTGTGTGTGTGTGTGTTTGTGTAGAAAGCAACAGTCTTCGCACAGAGGGATTAGAAGATCATGAGGCTCCACTTGACAAGATTTTTACGGAAAAAAATAGTCCATTCTTATGAGCCTAAATTGTGAAGTGAAGGTGCGGCAGACAAGAGTGCTCTACCCCCATTACCATGCTTTACACTCATCCTATTTGCCTCAGTGAATTGTGGGTGTAGACACTTCTTGACCCACAGGAAGTGAGGCAGAGACACTTCAAAGCAAAACACAAAACTCTTTCCAAATCAGCAGCAACTGAGCACTGTCTAGTGTTGACTAACCCAGATTAGATCTCATCCTTCTGTAGTGTTTTCTGTACAGGAGGGGAAAAAGAAAAAATCCTGTGTGCAGTTTAATGTCGTTTTATTTAGAAATGTTTTGCCATTGAATTTCATTATTTCAAAATGGCTGACCTCTATTTAAAGCCAGCACACTACATGGTTTAACAATGGGACCTGCATCCCCTTCTTCTGACTTCATTTGTACTCATACAGGTGCTTTCAATTATTGAGATAATTCCTATTTTTCAGGCTGAAGGTGGGCAGAGCTTTCCTAAAGGTTTGTTACCAAACTTGAAAGTATGCAGTGATCGTTAGCTAGGATTTTAAAACAGTGAATTAACACAGAATTATCAAATAAGTCTGGAGTGGTCAGTCCACCACTTTGGTCATGAACCTAACAGCCATTTGATAATTTTTCCATTTTCCGGATTCGGTACAGACAATCATGGCCCCCAGATAAATCTAACTTGTCTCCAACAGCAGGCAGCTCTTTAAGTGTAGAAGCTCTGATCAACCCCTGATAGCTCTGAAAAATGTGTGCGCTCCTTCATACTAAACAGCAGGCAGACAAAGTTGGCGAAGCAGTTAACTAGAGCAGGAGATACTTCAGCAGCCAAAAACCACTCATTTTTTTCTCAGCAGTTAGAAGAGCTAAAAGAGGAGTGGATATTGGCAAGAAACCACTCCAGTTAGATGATCTTGCCTTATGTCAACTAAATGTGTAAGTAGGCAAATGCTTGCTAACACGTTAGCCCATATCTAGGGCAAATACATGATGGGATTGTTGATTTTGTCTCCATTTCTTTGGGTTATCTACTTCCAAGTGCCCCACAATGTAGAATTCAGCTCTGGAAGAATCATGTAGATGTGTGTTGTGCCATCCCTGCAGGTGCATTCACAGTTAACCAGTGAGTCAGGTGGCAGTCAGGCACAACCCAGAGAGGAGGTCCAATCAGGCAGAAGTGCGAACACCTGTGTGTGAGTGGCTGCACAGATGCTCATGAGGTCACATGTCAGATGTGTGGGTGATTCTTGTTTTGTTGAAATTAAAATTTTTGTAAATGCTGCTGTTTTTATTCCTTTTAAACTCTCTTGTTACAGTAACTATTAAAAAGGATGAGAGGTTGTAATGTTCTTTTGGTGCATAGAGTATTAAACAACAAAGCACTGCATATTCAGAACATCTTATGTCAAATACTTCTTGAACTTTCAGTTTGCAACATTTTCAAAGTGACTGGAGTGATACTTTATACTCTGTGAGTGTGTATCTGAGAACTTATCAATATGAGTAAAAAGTATAGGACATGAACTTGACCCACTGAGGGGGAGGAGGCCAGGCCTGGCAGCTCGCTTCTCGCTTCCAGGCAAAAACATCGCATATTGTAGCTTAAACATGCAGGAGAGAGAGAGGAAGAGAGCAAGTGTCAAACAAAAAGGTGACAGATGAGAGATGGAAAGCTGAGAAGTGTGAAGTGTTTTGTCAAACTCATTTTGATGTGAGGAACATCACTTGGTTGCTTGACGAGCAGCCCTTTGGCAGAGATCATATTAGGTGGAAGTGCTGAAGGGTCCAGCACACATGCTATTACAGAAGATATGGATGGTGCCAGTGGATAGAATTAGAAGCTCACTAAGTTCTTCATCCGCTTTTTCTGCATCCATTCCTCCTGTAATATCCTCACACTCATGTCTAAATGTGTTTTTGTGACATGTGATGGAAATCACAGGCAGCGAAATTTTATAGAACTTCTGTGAAAAGACACCAGTCGACTCAAGCAAACAAATAAGTTAGCTCTGGGTAAATTAATAGAGACAGAGAAACATCTTTATGACTCCATTACGCTTGCACTAAAGTTAAAAAAATGCACTTAACATGAGAAACAAAGAGAAATTTAAAAAAATATATTGTTGGATGATTTCTAAGTGTGTGATAGTCAGCAAACAATGACTGCCCTGTGTGAACTTTGCCAGCTAGCTACAACAACTGTGATGCTTTTTTTGGATGAAAAAAAATGATGTTGGATGTTCAAATTAATTCAGTAATTAATTTTGTGTTTGTCTGAAAACAGGAATAGGAATGTGTTTACCATAAAACTTTCATTTACAGAATAGGCTCCATCTGTAAGGCTAGTGATAAGAAAAGCAAAGAAACCTAGGTTGTCGGCAATCTGAAGTCGATCTTTTAATGAAAACTAATTAACATTAAAAAATATATCATAGGTTTAGGTGGAAAATACATATTTAAAAAATATATTGTATAAAAATCACACCCATTGTATAAGTCACTTAAAAAAACACCAGTGACCCAACAAGCAGCTTTACAAAATATAATGATGTAAAATTATGCTTGAAAAAGAAGAATTGAATCTAATTTTTTGTAGCATATTTTCAGTATGTATTATTTTAAACCTAAATAAACTCCTAAAGGCTGCTGTAAATTATATTATTTTTTAAATAAAAAAAAAAAATATATATTCCTACATTTTTTGGCCAGTTAGCTAATTATGTAATTTAGATAACCCTTCATATCTCTGTCCTAAACTTTTATAAACTTTTATTTCAATCCTTTGTAAATTTATGCTAGTGCTTCTTTTATTCACCCACTGTTTTTGGCATATTCTGTAGGTTCTTTTAAACACAACTTGAAATGATCTGCAGGTGATCCTGACTAAGTCAGCAGTTTACTGAATATTTGACACTGAATTCCAGCCAGGGGCGTAGCCATCTTTTTAGAAGTGGGGGGGACAAATTGTTCAGAGGTCTACTGAGTGATTTATCATCCTCTCGCATTCAGTCGAACCTCTCCTTAGCAGCTAAAGAACCACATAACCACGAACAGCACAACACCAGGGAACCGACTTTAGTTCTTTAAAAATGATACACTATCAAAGTCAAAATCTAAAATCTAAAACTGCCAAACTCTGGTGAAGTTGACATAGAATGACCCTGGGGCATCTACAGGGTGAGTAGCCAGATAATCAAGAGCCAAATGAAAACACTGAACACCAAAAGTTCTGCAAAACACCAATCCTGTTTAAAATGATCAGCACCCAAATTAAATGGAAGTGACAGGGTAACAGGGTAATAAGCCACATAAATTAATTTAATGGCAAGAAGTGACAAGTGAAAGTGACACAACAATAGACAGATCAACATTAAGATGGAGCTATTTTATCATTTATTCTATCAACTATGACAGATGTGCAATATTAATTGAGAAAAATGGTGTGACCTGTGCCTGCTGCCTAATACAGTAGTCAAACAATATCTGCAGATAAATAAATAATAAACAAATAAACAAAAAGTATCTTTGAAATTACATATTAACTACATCTTTAAACAGCCATGTCAGTGTTTCCCCTTCGAACTAATGCAATCAATGGCTACAGGCTCTCCTGATTAACTATATTACAAAATAATATTATCAGTTCTAGATTTCTTTTAGACCCGAGCAGAAACAACAATATAATTAAATAATATAACTGTTGTATTAAGTAAAAAGTAACTGTTGATGATCCTAAACAGTTAAAAAACTGTGACGCTAATATTTGTGTGGGGGCTAGACCTGAATAAATGAAAAAATAATGAAATACACATATCTATCTGTGATAGGCCAAAATATATTCTATCATGTAGGAATAAGGAAGCCTCCTGCCCAAGTGAAGCACCCAAACATGATTCTGCGCCTCTCAGTAGCCACAATTTAGCCACAATCTTTGATATGACACACAGCAACACTGTTGAGTTCGGCCATACATACCTTCCTTCAATTTTTAAAAACCAGTTGAAATGAATGTATTCTCTGTGTTTTTTGCAAGCGGTGATGTTTTCTTCTCAAATGCTTTGAGACATTAAAAAGCATAATGCTCCTTCAACACCTGAGATGAAATGAAGCCAAGGGAAGTCCTGATACCACTGTCTCTGAAATCTTAGAGTTTTGTCTGACAATCTCTGAGACACAATGGTCTTAGGATCTGGCTGATGTGGTTTCAAAGTGGCCACAGAAGATCCATCCTGTGCTGTATCTCTGTCTGAAGCTTCTCCCTTCTTGTCAGTGCTGCGGCCTGGTCTCCCCTGACACGTGACCTTCTCCCTGTGCTGCCTATTGCAACACAGCTAAAAACATTTAGTATAAATAAAACTCGCAGCGGGGATATTTAGGACTAAACCATCACAACTTTCCAGATAGCCGCGAAGTTTAAGCAGAGACGCTGGTGGGAGAGTCGAAAGAACGAGAAGAACCAACTTACCGAGGCATCTTAAGGCGTGTCTAAGTCCGCGTCTTAAAGCCGTTCAGTAGCCACTGGAGTTAAGGTGGATGGCATAATTCCTGGAAAATGCGTCTAGAATAAAGCCGACGCTGCAATCCTGACCTTCACCAACTGACTGACTGTCCCTGGTATTGTGTAAATATTATCACTATTATGTTGTTTCACGGGGCTAAGAGACGCTGTTCACCTGGCTTCTTACCTGATTTCCTGTTTTGGTTTGTGTCAAAGATCAGCGGTATGAACATGGACTGGACTTCTGAACTGTAATTTGAGTTTTCTGGATTGGACTTAACTGTGGGGTGGGGAACCGGGGCAGACTCTTTCATTTACTGGACTGAACTAAAATGCAATTTCCACACATGAACATTCATTACTTTACCATGATACTGATTGTATTTTGTTAATACACTGCTAAATGCTAAATTGATATGTGGTTTGTGTGTTTGAATGTCGCTGTTTTGCTTTTGTTGTTTTCATGACACTGTACAGTTTGTTCCAAATACGTGGGAACCATTACACCCCTAGTTATAACGGAGACATTTTATAAGGACTTAAGTTATAATTTCTCCTCACCTGCTTTGAAGACCCCTAATGTTCATCCCTGCTGCTGGCCTCTGGTAGTGTTGTTTTTGGCAGCCTTCTTTTAATATTAGTTTTAGTCTAGTCTTGTGTCAAACTGTCATTTTATTTTTTATTAGTTTTAGTCATATTTATACTTGTTTTAGT
>JAQNCA010000014.1:25474245-25484907 GCA_029783725.1 Acanthurus tractus
ATAGTAGGGTACTATGAGCTCTTTAAGATAAGATGGTGCCTGGTCGTGAAGCGCTTTGTATGTAAGAAGAAGGATTTTGAATTCTATTCTGCCATGGAACTATGGACCAGCTCTATACCCTCAGCAGGGTGCATGAGAGTTCACCCAAGCAGTCCACATTTGTTTTGTGGACTTGGAGAAGGTGTGCGAATGTGTCCCTTTGGGAGTCCTGTTGGGGGTTCTCTGGGAGTATGAGGTGTCAGACCCTCAATACAGGCTGTCCATTCCCTGAGGGATGAGAATCAGCACCTCCAAATGGTTCTCAGCTGGAAAAGGGTGGAGTGCCCCCTCCGGGTCAGGGATGAGATCCTGCCCCAAGTCGAGGAGTTCAAGTATCTCGGGATCTTGTTCACGAGAGAGGGAAGAATGAAGCGGGGGATCGACAGGCGGATCGGTGAGGCGTCTGCAATAATGCAGACTCTGCACAGATACATCGTGGTAAAGAGGGAGCTGAGCCGGAAGGCAAAGCTCTCTGTTTACCGGTCGATCTTCGTTACTACCCTCATGTATGGTTATTAGCTTTGGGTAGTGACCGAAAAAACAAGATTGCAGGTACAAGCGGCCGAAATGAGTTTCCTCCAAAAGGTGGCTGGGCTCTTACTTAGAGATAGGGTGAGAAGCTCAGTCATCCAGGAGGAGCTTGGAGTAGAGTCGCTGAGGCCCCCGTGACCTAACCCTGGATAAGCGGAAGAATATGGATGGATGGATGGATGGATGGATGAATGAATGGATGGATGGATGGATGGATGGAAGTGAAGTGAAAGGGTATCATAGTTCATCTTAAGAGCACAGACTGCCTTTTCTCTGCATCTGCATCTGCATTCATGTGTGTGTTGATTCATGTTGCATGCAGTTGCTGTGGCTGCATCAGACACCTCATGTGTATGTTTGTGTGTATCGTGCATTATCATAACCTTTGCATGTGTGTATATATCAGCAAGTGTGTGCAAGACTCCCGGTGAATCTGTCAGAGACTTCAAAGTGTTTGGCACCTCTCTCCTTGATGAACGAGCTGTTCCGATGTTTATCGTGACCTGCTTTTCAACTCTGGGGCTTCACAAAAAACATCAAGGAATAGAGAGATTAACGGGATAAAACGAAAGAAGAAGAAAACAGTCTGGGATGAATATTGCAAATAGAAATAGTTTCGAGCTCCTGGGGCCCTAGCAGAAAAGAGCACATCGCCTCCACTGTGATACACATACTGCAGTGAATGTGTGTGTGTGTGTGTGTGTGTGTGTGTGTGTGTATGAACATATCTAAGCATCTGCTCTGTGTTTTTACATTATCAGCACTTGTGCAGGTGCATGTGTGGGTGTGTTTATGTAATATGTTGCATATTTTGAAAGGTTAAGTTAATTCTCTGTTGTAATTTCCAAAGCCTTAACTGCCACAACTTCAACCCCTGCAAATGTAATGCAAATCAGTTAATGACTCAATTTTCTACCACTTAATTCTGCTTTAAGATTAAGACAGTTACACCAATTTGCCACTACGCTGGTAACAGTTGATACCAAAGCTTTAACATGTGGCACTGTAGATAGAGAGATTAAATACAATTTTAAAGAGAACTAATATGCCCTCCAGACAAATTTTAAGTAATGTAAAAACAATAGGCATCAATTATTATATTTTCCACAGTGGGTGTTTAATTAAAAATGTTTAATAAACTGATGAGAAAATTCCTGGTTGTTTAAGAATTTACTGAGTTAGACATCTACATTTAGAAATGTAACAAGGAGATAAGTTCTGCCGCCCGACCCTCTACCACCACCACCACCACCTCTTCTAATGGCATAACACAACCAAACAAGAATTCAAATTAAGAACGGAGGTTAAACAGATTTCTCCCTGCACATTTTGACATTACCCTTGAACAATCAATTCAATAGTTCACCACAGATATCTGAGAAGAGTAAACTGAGCTAAAAAAAACATGCTGATTCAACTGATGAAACTGACAGGAAAGTAAATGACTAAATACAAACTGTGGTGGAAATCAAAGAATAATACAAACTTTTGATGATAAGACAGATAACACTGTCTACACTGATGCACTTTATAAACCAAACTTCAAGATTTCATCAGCAAGCTACCATTTTTTGTGATTAGTAAGAATGATAATGCTAAAGCAAACCCAAATCATAAAGTCTTCCCAAGTCCAAGTCTTATTATGAAGAGCAGAGAGAAAAAAGCTCACTTTAGCTGGTTAGTTATTGTCCTACATTGTGTATTCAGCCATTTAAAAGGGAACAATTACAATGGTAACCATATTGTTCTGTTCATGCCAGTTTAATTAGGTCAGAATTTAGGAGTGAATGTAGACTGTGCTTGTTTCTGCAGCCAACAACAAAGCAGTTAGCGTGCTTTACCTGCACATTAAACATCTTTGTTGAGCCTCCTAGTGAGGAAAAACATGTCAACTGTGGGGTGGAGGCACTCTAATTCAGGGCTCACATTTCCCAAAAGTTGGAGCAAGCAAGACAGGGAGAGGATGCATTTTTCTTATTTTGAGGGTCTCTGTAAATAGGCTGGGGACACATATTTTCATTGGAAAACCATGAAAAATGTATTTTGCATAATATGGGACCTTTAATTACTGAAAAACCCTTCACTGTCTACAGAGGAAAAAAGCCTTAGAACACATTCTCCATATAAAAACATCTGTACAGTGAAAGTCATTTTGCTACAGTCTCCAAAAGAAAAACTAATTTCTGAAGAGTAGTGGGAGTGTGTAGGTACACGTGAAACGTACAATGGGGTTTGCAAAACAATATTTGCTATTGCTGATGAAATATGGAATATAGTTTCTACCTTAAAAAAAAGCTTTTCCTTAAAAAACAAATAAAAACTGATAGTAGCTCTTCTCGGCCAACTGGTGTATTTTTACATATGTATGCTTGTGGTGGCCTCCTGCATCACATCCCAAAGAAAAAATGTGACAGAGATGTTTGACCACAGAAAGTCAGTAGAGGTGTGAAACAAAGAGGTAGCACAACCTTTGAAATGTCTTTCTAAGTCCTAAATAATTTATTTCTAGAAGTTCAGGGAGCATAGACAGCATTGACCTTGTCTGTGTTAAAACAGTGCTTACTTGTCTTTTTGAATAAAAAAAAGTCACAGTGCAGTTTATTTTATCAGGTAGAATTTCAGCCTTACTATTTCAACTATATTCTGTTTTGCTTTTCTTCAGTTCCACAAAAGAGCAGATGTTTTTTTTCTTTTTTTCCCTTCATTTTCTTATATAACAATACAAAAACATTATGAAACCTGAGAGGAAATTTAGCTTTTCTTTTTTTAATGTTTGACACAAAGACTGTTTTTCAATTCATTTTTATTTTTGTTTTTTTCCACTTCTACCTCACTTGTTTATGTCAAATATTAAAACAATGGGAAATGGGAGCATAGTGAGGAATGACTTTCACCCTGGAAGACTGACTGTTGGCATTGGTAGCTTGACTGAACCCCCCCCCTTAACACAAGTGGTGGTGTTTGCAGGTGGGAAGCAAGCAAGCATGTGCATCCCAATAAAAGAGCAACTTATCCATTTAGTGGCTCTACATCTTGCAGGGATAATGAGAACTGCTCTATGGAGTTGAAAACTGCAGTGTGTCGTAATGAACAATTAGTTGAAAATATGATGGCTGCAAAAAAATGCAGCTTATCATATTAAACACCATAATGCAGGATATCTTGAAATCTTATCACAAGGTCAAACTGCATATCAAGGGTGTGTGTGCTTATGTCTGTGTGTGTGTGAGTAATTCTGTGCAACCAAGGTAAACGTTTGTGTGCATACTTTTCAGGTTCAGTTCCTTTTCAAATGTTTTATTTAGTAAATCCAAAGTACATTTTAACTGGTCACTTTGTTATTATTTAACCCATGCTGGTTGTCTAATTTCATGGTTCTTTTGCACCTTTGAAGTCTAAGCGTCTTAAACGGTCGTCTATAAACTTAACAAGGGAAGTTGGGGAAAAAAATGCATCTGTGAAGTAACACTCAGCATTCTGGGAAACCATAAATTACCCTGCGAGAATGAGCATATACAAGAATGTTGGTGTTGGTGTCTGCTCCTGCTTTCTGAGGTTTACCCCTGCCCCATTTACCATAGCAGAAGCCTATTAACTGCATGGAAAGAGAATATATTTATCAGAGCCCCCTCCATTATTAATCAGTGCAGAGTTAAAAGTGAATATGTATCAGAGGAGCTGAATAAGGTTGAAACACGGTCTGGATTTTGAGGGTCTCACTGGGAGTATCAACAGTGCAGAGCCTTTTCAGCCCAAATCTGAGCAGAAAGAAGTATGACTTTCATCTCCCCTGCTCTGCGGTCTCTGCGGTTACAAGGCCTGTAATTATACATAAATTTAGAGGAAGGGGGGGTGGGGGGGTGGGGGGGTGTAACGTCCTAAAATGAATGCTTTAGAGGAGATGACACAGTTTTGAAAAGAGTTGAAGCTGTGTTGACGTGCACAGCTTGCTATAGGAGTGTGATCCATGCCTTTCTGGCTGCTGTCTCTCAATTTCATCATGGTCTGGGTGATAGGAGTGCAGAGCCCTTCCCTTCAAGCTCTCTATTTACTCTGTTTATTCCCTCTCTCATACTCTGTGCAGCCTGTGAGGTGGGTTTCTATAAGCCGGTGGCGGGTGATGGCCTATGTGGTAAATGTCCTCAACACAGCCACTCAGAGACCAGGGCCGCCCTCTCCTGTCCCTGCGACTCCAACTACTTTCGAGCAGCAGATGACCCAGCAGCAGCTCCCTGCTCTCGTAAGCACAAACACACAGTACACAAAATTACCCGATCCTATAGGCAAGAACATACTTCGACACACTCAACACACAGCAACTACGAAATGATGTTTCTAACTTATCTAGGCTTCAAAAATCCAATTTCTTTTTTTAGACAGTGGTCAAAGCTATGAGTGAACTCAAACCTTGCTCTTTCTTTTCTCCAGGCCCTCCATCTGCTCCAGTAAACGTCATCTCCTCTGTCAACGGGACGTCGGTGAATTTAGAATGGGATCGCCCTCTGGATACTGGAGGCCGGAGTGACCTGCAGTACAGCGTGCTGTGTCAGAAATGTTTAGGGGAGGGAGGGCCCTGCGAGAACTGTGCATCCTCCCCTGGAGGCACTGGTGGAGGGAAGGCAGGTGCGAGTATTGGGACTGGCGGAGGAGGAATAGTGGAGCGTTCAGGTGCTGCAGCAGTCAGATTCATTCCACGCCAGGCCGGGTTGACGGAGCCCTGGGTGACGGTGCTCAACCTGGTAGCTCACACCAACTACTCCTTCCGTATCCTGGCCACAAATGCAGTAACGCACCTGAGCAACGAGCCGTCACCTTATGCTGTGGTCAACATCACAACGAACCAGGCAGGTAGGGTTGGAAACAGTGACAAAATATTTCTCATTATGAGGGCTTTAGTGTATATATGGAACATACAGGTCTCCAAAACCCTTAATCTGTATTGACATCTGCACCTGTCCTGGGTAAATGTATCACAAAATTTGCAAACAGTGTTGTAATAATTAAGAACACAGTGATTGACCTAAAAATTAACACTTGAAACTGCTGCTCCATTAAATGTTACTGTGCATGTTATTGAGTTTTAACTCAGCCTGAGGAGGCAGCTGTTCTCAGTGAAACAGTGGCATAAATATTTTAACGAATCTTGTAATGTTCTTACCAGAGAGCTATATTTTCCAACAAATACTGACGTAGCCCAGTCAAAAGCTAAACTGCTACATTTAATTTTCAATTGAAAAAACCCTCCAAGCTATTGTTCCAAGCTGTCAACCTTCCACTGCGGATTGAAACCTTTAACGATACTGACATTTAAAGGTTGTAAGTCTCAAGTCTGTACACTCAAGTCACAGGTCAGATTCCAAATCAAGACTAACAAGTCTCAGCTGCTAAAGTTCGACTTCTAGTCCTAATGTCATAATGTGTACTTCGCTAAATGTGATATTATTTATATAACTAATCTAAGATAAGGTTAAGTCTTCAGATGTTAAATGAAGTTGAAAGTTATTGCCTCTCCCTGCAATTTTTGACCACCATTTCTGTCCAAAGACAATTATCTTATGTATTATTTATCGCAACTTGCGAGCTGTAAAGTTGAGTTTTTTATCCTGCAACCTATTTGAATGCTTTTGGATTTGTTCAAACAAAGGCCACCTTGAGAATAATGTGTTGACTAGATGGAAAAGGTACAGTGTCATGAGGTGGTTGGGAAAACAAAGGGAAATCAAGGAATTTGTGGTACACTTTAAAAATAACTATGTGCCAATATTTAATATTGGGGAAAGTATCAAGCATTTTCTAAGTCAATTCAAAAGTCATCCGTGTAAAAATCAAACCCCAGTTGTAAGTGTTTTTTGATTCTGTTAAGTCCAAAATCACTACAGTTGTGATGCAAGTCTTACTCAAATCTGAGTCATGTGACTAGAGACCACACCTCTGCAGATGTTTAAAATTCATTAAATGTAAACATGAAAGAAAATCTTTATTAGCACCACGTGTTCCACTCTTGTCTGTCACACAATTTTATCAAAAACAGAAAAGAAAGGTGTGTTTGAATGTGAAGAAGTGTGTGAGCACGTTAACCAACTGCACCCTATCTGCACCCAGGCTGTGTTTATGTTTAGACCAGGTTTTGGCCGCTCTAAACTCCTGCTGCATTTGACCTCATTGCACTGGGTGTAAGATAGCAAACGCGCCAGGACAGGCCTTCATTCTCAGACCTCCACCCCTCGGCGCACAGACCCAGTGCAAGTGGATTTGTTATCTTATTTTGCGCAGGGTGTAAGATAGGACCCAAGCAGTTCAACACACTTTATCTGCATTGTCATTAGTGATGCAGTTAAAAGTCTAAATAACCCTGTCATTGATAAGTCAACAATTATTCAGTTTTTCTTGCTCTTAAGTTTGCCATTTTTTCAATTTTTAACAGACAAAAATATATATATAATAGATACTGTATATATTTTTTTCCCCAAACAGCTTATTTCTGTCTCTTCTGCTGCCAATTTTCATGCACTTTGATTAAGCAAAGTTCCTTGCAGTTTAAATTCACTGGAACAGTGTAAACACAGCCAATAAATCAAAGGACTGATTGATAGTTTGGGTGGATTAGAAGCTTTTGGTGTTGAAAGAGCAAGTGTGTGTTGATTTCTGGCCAGTGACTCCTGATGTGGCCTGCCATCAAAGGCAGGAACACCCATGGTGATTTACTCAAATGGAGTTTCTAATAGACTTTACAGCAAAATTGAAAAGACGGGACGTCATTGAGACCAACGAATAAAAAAAAATGTTGAATAGACCAGATCATCATCCTACAGCAGATAAACTACACCACCCTTCAAAGTCAAACTTAGCCCCATCTCTGACCTCAGAGGCTGAAAGTACAAGCTTTCTTTTGTATATTTTCCAGCAATTTGTTGTATATTTCAAGTTTTCATGATCACATGACTATCCTTTGTCTGTTAACATTAATAAATGTTCACCCAGGCCAAAAGAAAGGTGTATACCCGTTACTTTTCTTTGCTATCCTTCTTATTAGAACCCATGCTAAATCCACAGCCAGCACCATGACGATGGCCGGCACACTTTCTGGAAATACTGGATTACAATGTTGTGTATGTCATAGGTTTGGCGACGATATATCTCTCCAGGCATTTGTGAGATCTCTTAAATACCTTTTAGAGTTGGCATTTCTGCTCACTTAGATAGTAACAGTTGAAAGGACACAGGGAAGAGAGGGGGGGAAGGACAAGCAAAGGCCTGAGCTGGAATCAAACCCAGCATTAAGGTCTCAGCCTTGTGCTGCTATGTTGATAGTTTGGTAGTCTTTACTGTTAGGTAATTCATTCCTCTTTCTTGTGATTTTAATGTATTGTCACACTTGTGTAGTGTTGTAGTATTTAGACTATAGCTGTACATGCATGAATGTCTGCATGACACAGTACTGAAGAGACTGTCCTACTTTAAAATGACAGTACAAGGTACCCTTAACTCCTTAGTTTGAAGATTAAACAATCATTCATGTGAACCCATCAGTCTTAATATTAGATGCTCATGGCAAGTCTCCTAATCTGGTAAAAAAGAGTGGTAAAATCCTAATATCTAAAGTCCTTGTTACAGTTTTCTGAAGTATTAACTATAAGAGAAATACAGTCATAAACATTGTAAAAGGAAAATTTGGATGGTTTGGATGACAAAAATCTCATTTTTGAGACTGTCGCTGTCCACAGCACCTTCTGATATACAAACCAGCTAGACTACCCCGGGGAAAAAAGGGCCGAAAGCTGGGATAACTGCCCTTAGCCCAGTTTGGACACAGGACCGGTGGAGGGGAAATGAAATTGACAAAATGGGACTCTTGCTGGCCAAGCAGTAGAAAATCAGAGGCTGTCGTGACCGCGTCTTTGCAGAGACACCCGTCCAGCAGGAGGAGGGGAGGCCGACTCTGTGTTTTACATCAGTGATGTTTGGTGCTTGAACTTGTTGAGGGTGATGGACAGCGTTTCCCAGATGTTGAACTTTTCATTTGTAGATGCCTATGATATTATCATTCTCATCTTGTTACTGCAGTTTACATTACCACAGGCTCAAATCCAAAGTATGCAGAGAATCATTTTCAGGGTGTTTCAGGGTGCAAGTTTGCTCTTTTTGGCCTATTCTTTTGTGCTGTAATGTTTGAAGGACACTTTCACTTTGTTGTGCAAACCTTGCACCTTGTAACATGGTCTTCACTGCCCTGTTGTATATGATGGTCATGAGGAGCCACATGTTGAACTGACAGAGCAGTAATCTCTCCTCTCTCCCTCATGCAGCTCCCTCGGAAGTGTTGGCGATCCGCCAGGAGAACACCAGTCAGAACAGCGTGACTCTGCTGTGGCACGAACCCGACCAGCCCAACGGAGTGATCCTTGAATACGACATCAAATACTATGAAAAGGTATTGACCTGACCGAGGCATCCGCACCGTTGGAAAAACTGTACTGAAAAAAAAGACAAGAACAATCCAAATACTGCAGTTATTTGTTGTAGGTTATGTCAACATATTCTTTTTAGTCTCCAAAAACAATTCATATAAAAACCATTCAGGCACTTGAGAGGAAGAGAAGTGACACAATCTCCGCTCGAGCAGGAGAACACAAGCTTATTGTCTTCAAAGGACTGTGACTTAAGCTGGGCCAAGTTTTTTTTTGCATTCAGAGGAGTGGCAGTTGGATAGACTCTAGATAACTTAATCCAAGAAAAAGATCCTGCTGGCGGCTCAGTTAATTGAAAGGAAATGGGGGTCGAGAGAGGGAGAGCAAGAAGGAGGATGAGACGGCGCAGATTCCAACTTAGTAAAAGTGACAGTGACAGCAAGCGGCTGGCGGGCGCATAAGCCCTGTGATGAGCTAATTGCTGCTAGTGTGTGAATGTGCACATGCATGTGTGTTGGGGTAGTTGTGTGTGTGTGTGTGTGTGTGCTATGATAGAAATCAGCTAATTGCAGAGGTAGCAGCCTGGTAACCGGCAGTCTTTTAGCCAAACAAGCAGGGTGGTGTGGGGAGAGTTGAAGGATTAGCTCGTCTCCTGCGCTCATGTCTTAATCTGGCCTGGCTCAGGGGGGCGACGCGCCTGTGGGGGATATCAAGTGGACAGTCAGCAGTGTCCTTTTTTAAGGTTTCTATACTACTGTACCAACAGTGAGTCACGGTGAGGGGGGTAACCGCTGCGGCAGCACACTCACTGTGGATGATAATGAAGACAAAGAAAAGGCTCTTATTTCTGCACCTTGTACTTATTCATAATTAGGTTCTTATCCCTTCTAAGGACACGTGAATGATTCACTTATGCTGTTGCTTGAATGCACATTGCGCCTCTTATTATTACTGAACTTCTTTACCTCCACACTTTTAATGCGCCTCTTAATTTAGTTTGCAAATATGCTGCTCGGGAAGATAAAAACAAGGTGAGAGAGCAAGGATGATGATGATCGTAATGATAATTTAATGTTAGTGGAGTCTTCCAAAAGAAAAAAGTTCACTTAGTGTTCCTTCAAAACAATATATTCATGTCATTTTAATGAGTGTGTGCAAAAAAGAGAAAACTATGTGTTAGAAAGTGTTGTAATCAGCTTGACAATTTACATGTAAATAAGACAAACGCTGCTCAAAGTACCTGTTACTGTTCTGACTGACAGAAGCAGATCAGAAGCTGTCTGAGGTAATTACCTGCCAATTACATGTGACTGACAGACGAGGTTGTATTCTTTTGCTAGATTTAAAATCTAGCATGATCTGCTGGATTAAAAAAAATCCTTACTTATCAGAAATTCCATGGGATGGAAGATGTGCACATTACACAGGTGGATGCATCTCTTTGATGACTTTTTCTCTCTTTAAAACACATCATCTGAGAAACCTTACCCTTTCATAGTTACTACAGCCACTAAAAGTCCCGGCGTAAACATGAACATAACTGCAAGTGGTGGCAAGTTGCTTCAAAAAAAACATATTCAGTCATGTTTTTTTTTTTATAAAGATGGCCTGCAGTCCACAAAGAAAGAAAATGTTTTCAATTTAGGGAAAGTGACCTTTTAAATAGACCATAATATTTAAATTT
>JAQNCA010000014.1:25519574-25532256 GCA_029783725.1 Acanthurus tractus
GTTACATCTACATCTGTATCGTCTAAGTTTTCACAATAGCAAGTAGGTCTATTTACATTTAGGCGACAAAGTGACTCTACAGCCTTAGCATGAGAACTTCACTGTTTCCAAATCCAATTATGCTCTTATGTCTGTAGCTTAACCACTGTATGTTTTCTCCACAAAGTATTGCTGAAGGGTATTGTTGTTTCAATAAACTGCATTAAACTTTTTACCGGTTATATTCATCCTTTATGTACAGTCCTTGTTGTGCATATTCACCTCTGTGCTACAATATGAAAAGGACTTGCTGGCAGCAAAATATTTATGCCATGAAAGACACTGGATCAATAATGGGTGTCTATAGAAGTCTGATTTAAGTCATTGTTAAAAAAAAAAAAAAAAACAATCAGAGAAGGACAGAATAAATTTGCAGTATAGAGTAAGAGTATCAAATAAAAGTACTTGGACAGCCAACATGTGGAAACCAGCATTTCAAACATACTTTTCATAGCTCGGGCTCCTCCTTTTCTCAATCAGTGAATTGTAACAGCCATCACAGCATCTGTTGATCACATGATCTGTTTGATCAGCAGTGTTTTTTAACCTTCTCGTCTCCAATGAACCCAAGGAGATCAACAAGAAATGCATTAAAGCCTCTTCTCTACTAAAGCACAGACCTTGTTGACCCATTCCTTTTATATCTTTGAGTTACTTGAGAATTCAGATCAACTGTAAAAAAAAAAGGACTTTATGCATATAATTCATACATTAAACACAAGAAGCACACCATTCTTGAGGTGTTGTGTTTTTTTTTCGAACAGCCTGAAGCAAGAAAAGGAAATTATTCCTTTCCAGATGTATTGCATATGGATGAATGAACGAGTGGCAGGGAGATCAGGCACTAATATGCAAATGGAGAGACTAATTGCTCCAAAAATAAAAAATGACCAACATCAGCAAGATTCCTGCCTTTCCTGAACAACACATTTGAACACCAGAGTTCAACCAGCATGAGGCTTTGAAGGCCGATACTAGTCATTTAGTAATGATGCTGCTAGTAACCAGTAGCTTGTGCCTGATTTCCATGACTTTTGCATCTGCTCTGCCCGCTGCACCTCAAACATTTGCCTGGGGGCCTTTATAGAAACTGTTTAAGCAACCTTATCAATATTGAATGTGACCAAGTATGATGTTGATAAGGTTGCTTAAAGTGTGCTTCAGTGTGTTCACACTGAAACTGAAGCAAACCTTCACCTTGTGTTACTTGTGCTACTTTAACTGCAGGATCATTTGACTGTAGGTTTGTTCTACACTTAAAAGTGGGAGAAATACAGACACACAACACCTGTAGCAACATGTTAGCAAGCAGTGGTAAGCATTGTGTCTGAAGTTGTGTGTGCGTGTGTGTGTGTGTGTGTGTGCATGTGTGTGTGTGTGTTTTTGTTTATTTCAGCAGCCTCTGAATGAAGTCCGAACCTACAGGAGACAGGGTTCTTCTCTTTCTCTCCTGTCTCCCTCCTGTCTCTCCTCCATTTCTCCTCTTCTCTCTATATATGCACTATCATACATTTTCCTCAAGTTAGTAGCCAACATAGACAGAAAGAGTAATCACAAACACAGGGCAGTGAAGGTTGGCAGTCCCTGGCTTGCTGATGCAAACTGGTTAAGAGGTGAGGGATGAACAGCAAAATTTTGCCTTCAGCCGGGTACTTCACATGTGTGTCTGATAGGTTTGAAGCAATTCAAGCGTCCACACTGACCATGTACTGCCTTACATTTCATTCCCTCATATCAAGAGCAAAAACAAGTCAGCATAGTTTTATCCCTCTAGCTGTTCTCCTATTTTCTGTGTATGACCGTAGTGATTGTGTATTTGATTCTGAGTTCTGCCAAAACACAGCTGACTTACACTCCGTACTGTGCCTAAACGCATCCTGTGCAGATGGAGGACTCTGTTAGCATACTGCTTACACTGCACCCCCTGAGTAGACACAGTGTCAGGAAAATATTGCTAATCAATACCAGGTGTGACAGGTGATTGCATGATCTCGGCTGAGGATTTCAAACTGTGATCAATTATATCTGAGTTGTTTTTTTTATGTTGTCTGGGATTAACTATGTAACTTTAATTTAACAAAAACAGGTCATGTAAGATAGCAAAAATAACATTTAAAAAAGTTAAATAAAACTTAGATGTAAGTTTAAACCTTAACTGCAAAACTGAATGAAATAAAAATTTAAAAAAAAGCAACATTCTTTGTATAAATTAAACATCCCTAACCTCAGTACCCCAAACTGTAGAGCTAAATAAGACTGTGACGGTCTTCTGTCTCTGTCTATTTTTTTTTACTTTAATACTTAATTAAATTTTCCTCACCTGTATCCGATGTGTGACATATTCTATGTAAGCCTTATTTTTTAGAGGCTAAGATCTAATTTGCAAGAGAGAACTAATAAAACAACAGTAAATAAATTTAAGCTAATAAAAACCCAATGCAAAAAAGAGCCCTGAAAACAATTATGATGAAATAACAAATATCTAAAAAAAAAAAACATCACTCAGGATTGAAAAAATGTGGGTGCACCCGAATACATTTAAAAACACAGAGATTAAAAGCTTATTTCTTAAGTGTCCCAAAGTGCCATATGGGATTTAATAAGGAAATTTTAATTCACTGAATTGAAAGATTTATGTGCAACTGAGGCCCTCTACACACAAAACAATTTTTTTAAAAAGGTCAGACACCAAAGACGTAGGGACAGTTTTAAATTTTCACATTATGATCCTCCAAATACACACAGTTTTGACAATTTCACATTGATTATTCCACAGACACATGATCTTACAGACAAAAGTGTGATCAAATGTTTAGCATGAAACAATTTAGAAGCACTAATATTTTTGTCATAAATTGACAGGCTGGTCTTCCTTTATAAATGTACCATTTAGCTTTGTTTGTCTTTACCAAGTTCATTACTGTAAAATTTGCATCATCCGATTGGTGACGCTTCCCAGTGGCTCTCATTGGCTACTGCAGGTATTAATTCAGAGGCATCCCCACTTGGAGTCATAAATATCAAGCATGTTTGATATTTATGATTTGAGATCAGGGAGGCTCCAACTCCTTTGGGAGCAGTAAATTAATCTTATTGCCACCACACACTTAAGGATCATTTGGACAAATGATCAGTTGTTACCAGGCGTGGGTTGGACCATGCTCCAAATAACAGTTGGGAAGGGTGCAAATTGGTCCCAGAATCAGGTGTAAAATCATCTAGTGTGTAGAGGGCCCCGAGGGGTTGGTCCAGCATGAGCTCGGTGCTCCTCCTGATAGATTTCTCCAGGTTTCGACAGAGAGGATGAACAACATCCTTTTAAACGATGCTGTCATTTGGTGATTTGTTAATGGTTTTGGTGAACAGTGTTTAACATCTTACCAAAAAATCTCCCTGCATTGTCTAGTTCTGTTCACATCTGTGAACTGTGAAGGCCACAGGATATTATTCACATCATTTTCACACTCATCAGACTATTAAGTGAGCCACTGTTTTGTGCACAGAAGCATTTGCATTTGTTTGTCTCCATTTATTCATTCAGGATATTCTTTTAATTTCTAATGTGTCAGTAAGCCTGCTTTGAATTCTCCAGCTTAAAAGTCACTCATTTCAATAATAGTTTTGATTTTGTTGAAGTGTACGTGTGTGCGTGTGTTCATGTGTATAGTGTGTGTGCATGTGTGTGTGTGTGTGTGTATGTGATTTAACCATCAGACACGACATGGAAACCAGTCCACTCTGGGTTGATGCTTTGTTAGACAGGGCTGCACGCAAGCACAGACCCAGATGTGTGCCTGTGTGTGATTGTGCGTGTGTGTGTCTGTCTGCCTGCCTGCCACCAAAACACGACATCACGACATGGAAGCCTGCCTTCGGGGTTACACGGGGTTAATGAACAATTTAAGCATACACACACAAGCACACACACACCGGCCCGTTTTAACACATGGATGATCAAGTCCTGCTGCACACCTCTTCCTCTACTACAAATTTGTGTTTGACTTCCTCAGCCTTTCATACATTCATCAATAAAAAATGCATGCATTCAAATGTGTGTGAGTGTGTGAGTGTGTGAGTGTGTGAGTGTGTGAGTGTGTGTATGAGTCATTCCGTGACTGGGGCATGCTTTTGACCAGCAGAGAAAGGAGAGTAATGTACATGAATGAAATATATTCCCCTATACAGAGGGGAGTGAATGAGGGATTTGACACTCAGACAGCAACACATTCACATGATTTGTAGCTACACACAGTCACAAGCAGCAGAGTAATATGAGAGATGACATTACTATATTATTATTGATTTAAACAAAGTGGGATTGTTTGAAATATGACTAATGAAAAACACAGAGTGCAGTGAAGGATTGGTCGATCTTCACATCGCTTGTTTCTTCTCTTTCTTGAAAACAACAACAATAGGGGCAATGATGGGGGCAAAACAATAAGCTCGCAATAAACTGTTCCAAGCTAAATGGGGTTGCACATTTAGGTGCTGATTCTTTACATGTTTATCGCTACGAGCAAGGTGTCACACATTATGTTTTAGTATTGTTATTTTATACATTGTTATTATAAAAATTTTGATCATCCCTGCTAAAACTATGACATCAAGCAATGTTAGTCCAAAGGCTTTGCGTGACAATACAGGAGTGCTTGTATCATTTTGCTTTATTGGTCTTGAATTAAAGTGATCAATTTAATAACATGTGGTCTGACATAAAAAAATACATGCTCATGCTCACAAACTACAATACACTGCTTTTAAAGCTGATTCTATTCAGCAGCCATTCCATATTGAATAAATTCTGACACAAGAGGATTTATTTTTGAGAGAAATTCTATTTTTATAATCAAGCAAGTGGCTAATGCTTCTTTTGTTGATTTTCAGTGGGCATTATTTGAACTAACTGCTACTGTTCAGACACTGTACAATCTACAATAAAAATAAAAAAAACACGAAAGTAAAGGCTCATTTGCTTATTAATGAAACAGTTCATGACTTCAGTTATTGCCTACAGCGAGGAAGAGTTTTGGTTAGTTGTAGTCAAAGTCATGTTTTGTTTATTTATTTTTGTTTGTTTGTTTGTTTTGGATGGTTAATCACAAAGTTGTAGTCGCATGGCTAATTAAGACTGCGGTGTTTCTGCCTAGTAATGAGTATGTGAATACAGTGAAAACTTCTGACTTCCTACTTTAGCACTCCTTGGCCACCTTCTCTTCTTTGGACAACTAGCATTACTTTTCAAATCTCTCAGATGCATCATTGTTGCAAGATTCCTCACAATCTAATTAGAGCAGTGTTAGACACTGTTGAGTGGATAAATAAACTAACAAATGAATGGAAAGGAAACATAGTACCCTTATTTCTGGGTTGAATTAAACAAAAAAATTTAAACCAGCTCCCTTTATTTTCTACAAATAAGAGTAGCAGCTATTCCATTAGCTGCAGCAGCAGCAGCATAATTAAATGCCTGGTGGCAGCCATTTAACAGCAATGACCCGGGGTCTGGATGCCTTAAGTGGCAGAGCAGAGGTGTGGCAGCGGCTCATAGTGGTTCATGGCAGGTTGTAACAGGTATTGGTTTGACGCTAATTGGGGCGGCATTGCAGTGGGCAAATAAGGCAGTGCTAATTGGCGGTCAGGGACACATTTCAAGGACATCTCAAACAGAGGCATCTGCCGCACTCCTGAGCAATCACGGGCAAGCACACTCACACACGTGCACAATCCTTGGACAAACAGTGGCATCTGTGCTTCTCAGTGGTAGTCGGAGGCCAGGCAGCATTCCTGCTTGTTTTCTGCAACGAGCTACACTATCTTTCTGAAGGGATCCCACATTCACCATGCCTTCATGTGTGTGAACGGTGACTTCATGTGAGTGTCTGGATCCGAACGTGTTTTTGCATCACTCCAATCTTGCATGGCACAGATGAGTCACTCTCAGTAAAAAAGAAAGTTACAGACATGCGAAGGGCAAACTCATCAAGCCTTGAAACCCAACAGAATAGAAAAACACAAAAGCCTCTGTCTCTCCTCCAGACTCCTAAGAGCAGGATTAGGCCTTCTTACCACAGAACAATGGGCAGACTATTGTGCTGATAACGTAATGTTAATCAGTAATGCTTTTTCTCCCCTTGTCTGTTGGCATGGGCTTCATGCTTGCTGTTAACTGTTTAAGAAACACAAGCAATGTTCATCCCATCATATCAAGTTGTTATATAGTAACAGATGGTACTGCCAGTAGGATCCAGAGGGCCATCCATTCCTTTATGTAATCATTAAAAGTCACAGGAAATGGGGTTTAGAACTGGAATTTGTATAGGCCTCGTGGGGTATGATGCAGCTTTTTAATCTTCATTTTGCCTCTGAGGACAGTTTTGAAACTCCTGGTCTAAATACTGTTAAGAGGCTTTTCTACTCAACCAAGAATTTAACCACAAATATGTTCCTGCTTCACTGGAGTCCAGCTACATTTAACTGAGTTACACTCATTTTACTCATCAATAGTAACACTGCAAAATGAGACAGACATGTTGTACATTATATAGACAACTCTGTTTATATTCATTCATTTACTGTGTGATACAGAGTGACAGCTGGTAAACTTGTCTTGTCTAGATATATACCTGTCTAGCCTGATATTTTTCATTTTTCACCATGTCCACATGTATCAACAAACCTCAGTCAGTCCAAGCATAAGGTCTTGCTGAAAATCATGGCCGTCGTATTACACCAAGACTCTTCGATGCACAAATCTACATGCTGCTTATCCAGTGTTAATGGAAGCTAGTTGGTTTTTGCATTAGGCTTTCCTTTGGTGGCATGTAGCAGAACTGTTCACCTAGCACTAAAGAACAAAGCTGGGTTCAATTTCCAAATTAGCTAAGCGCTCTATTAAAGACAACTTACTTGTTGAAAGCTCTGAGGAGTCGTGTTGGCCTGAACCTCAACTTGAGAAACTTTTGACAGGTGAAAAAAGAAACAGGTAGCAGCTCCATGGGGGATGAATCTGTCTACACCTTCAAAAGTAACTCACAACAGTGGCCATCGCAGAACTTCAGGGTATTTGACATGAGTCTAATGAACCTCTGAGATTAGAAGATGCAGGTGTTTTCAGTTATTTGGCCTAATTAGGCCTCTGCTCAGACAGGGTGAGGATGGTTTCGACCTGCTCTATATGAAAAGTCTCATGAGAAAAACTTTTTGTACTACAAAACTTAATCTAAAAAGATTGACTTGACTTGTCTATATTGTGCAAAGTCACTGGATTCCAAGTTCCTCTGAGGATGATGGAGAAGTCTTTTGTCTCACTCAGTGGTTGCAGCAAGCCAAACATCAATTTGTCACAGTCTGCATGTCTACATGGTGTTGAGACAAAGTCTATAGACAGGACAATGTGACAGTCTATGTCAGTCCTACTTTTTCTATTTGAAACCCTTTTTTAATGTCAAATTAATAAATTTTTTAATTCACAATTAATTTTAAGGGTCAAGTGAAACTTGGTTATGTTGAGGGAACGATCATGGTCATGCGTCAAATTACTTTATTGAGGGACCTTCAGCATGAATAAAGGAAGGATTATGGTCAGGGATAAAAGAAATCAATTTTTTTTTTAATTGAGAGGACAGTCATCTGATGAGTGTTGTCCCTCAGCATGTCAGCAGAGAACACTAATGATAATGACTGTGTTAAGAACTGGTGAGTGTAATATGGAATAAATATAGGAAACAATACAAAAAGATATAAAAGTAACAACATATATTATTACCTGCCCTCAGAATTTGAGCTGACTCTACTTTATCCTTTAAATGTATGCAGTAAATACGTATTATACATTAGTAGTCTGTAGACTTCAGTCGTCTGACAGTTGAACTTGTACTCTGCGTGGTAGCTGCAGGTCAGAAAGGTCTTGCAGCGCTGTGTGTCTGAATGGGACCATTGCATGACTGATTTTCCAGTCTGAGTAAAGTGTGTGTGTGCTAAGCAACTGGTCAAGTTACTCCAGTCTCCTCTCTCCTCTCCGACTGCACGCCTCACTGGGCTTACACTGTCTGGAGCTCCTCCTGTGTGTGTGTGTATTATAGAGAGAGAGACAGAGAGAAAGACAGCCAACCCCTGGGAAGTAGGATGGTGTGATAACACTCAAAAATGATAGTTTAGCCCTGGAGAGCACTTGACACGCAATATCTCCTTCCTCAGATCGACACACACATACAAATACACACACACAGCTGTCACAGTGAAGGGTAAACAAGCAGTGCCAAGGGCTTTGAGAGCAGGCAAGGAAAGGAGACTCGGCCTCATCTGTATGTGTGTGCGCCAGTGTCTGCATGTGGGTGGGAGTGGCGTCTGTGTGTATGTCTGTGTGAAACATAAGTAAAGTGGACCAAATTGAGTATATTGCCACTCAAACAATAGACAAGTGTGAGACCGGAGAGAAAACGTACACAGTCAACGTGGTCATGCAGCTTCTAGATTTCATCTCACCTCCTGTCTAAGTTTTCCCAATTCCCCTCCCACCTTTCACCAGCAGACAGTGTGATGGAACACAAAAATGTCAGACATATAGGCACATCAGGTGAGGTGGCAGGGTATGAGGCTCACTCTACGTATGTTGCAGGCGTAAAGCAAGACTTTTGTTCTGAAATGTTCTGAATAGCCCTCATTATGCCTGGTGCTCTGATATATTGTGAAATTAGCAGGGTGTCTGTAAATGCAAATAAGAGTTCTGCGCACAAAATCAATTTTCCCACTGTGAAAGCTTTACATGAAGAAGGCACAAGAATTATGTAATTACCCCGCTGGCAGATTGTTTGCTTGTGTGAATAAAAATAACTCCTGATCACTGAATCTAAGACACAATGACCTGATAACATGCTAAAGTCAGTGTTTTTGCAGTTTTATTTTAAACTCATTCCCTCTAACAGGTATGAATTATATATTCAGTACTTAATAATTGCCATACAACCATACTTCTCAAGAAACTGCATCATTGTTAATGGATTAAAGCTTTTAGCAAATCTCAAAATACATGAAAAAGTCACAAAACTACAAATTACAAAGCCTATTTTAGAATTTAGAAAAAATGAATAACACAACAAAGAATTAGATATCTGAATGACAAAACAAAACAAAAAAAACAACCACAAGCAGAAAATGATCAATCAGTGTGCCTTAATTTACAGACCACATCCAAAGGCATGGCCTATGCGGGCAGCAAAGGCCAAACCAAAGCCTTGACAATCTAGTGTATGAAGTATTTCTTGTTTTTGCCACAAGCTGTATCTCTTCTCACCCATATGTCATGACGCACAGCTCCTTACACCTTGTAACCCTGACAGCTGCAGTAAACTTAATAATAAAAGTGCAAGTAAAGATGAATCCCTACTGTTTGTATTGTCAGTTGTTCAAGTGAGCTGTTACTCAATTCATACATTTTTTGCAATGCATTTTGGGATAGGTTTGGCTAATTTAAGGGGCCTTCAAAACGTTGAGGTCTACCTTTGTATTGAGGAAGCTTGAATCATGTTGCATGGTAGCACATGCTGGTCGGATGACATTACAACTCTGAGCGGCCAATGCTATAAATAATGTTGGTTGTATTATCCTTTCCAACTACAATTAGTAGTCAATTCCAATAGATAAAAGGGGGAGATTTTATTCAGTTTATAGATAATGTTATTTCTGCCCAACTTGTTTAAACAGTTTTACAATGATAAACGAGTTTCAGTAGCTTTGTTTGATGTGCTTGCTCAATTGTTCTGTCTGCAAAGGTTTAATGTTTGCAATTCAGTTCTGAGTAAATGCAATGGTGTGTGTCCGGCATTGTTGAGAGAGTTAATAGGAAAGAATTATAAAGAATATAAAGCCAGGGTCAAAACAATAAAGGTGAGCCCAACTGGCTAAATGCTGGCCAATATTAACAGACCCTGGAACCCTGATGTAGCTTACAGAGCTAATTATTTTAGTATTTCACCTATTGTAGGTGATTCCTAAAGAGCTGTCAGTATTACAAGAAGCTTTGCAGTAATGATCAATGTACATAAGCCATTTAAAATAATGAAAGTTGCGCCAGCAGTATTGGCAGTTTCAGCCCTGCATTACTTGGTTTCGGATCAAAGCCAGATTTTGTACTATTCCCCATCCCTACTCATTACCAAATTGGTAACTTTAGCAAAACAGTAGTTACCTGTAATCTTAATGTAGATCCGTTGTTAAGCCCCACCCCTCTGTTAAGATCTATCAAGCTGTCAGAGCTAGCAAGGTGCCTACACTATCAGTGTCTACACTTCCTTGTGAAATACTATCAATTTTTTAGAGACACAAAAAAAAGATTTCAGAGAGAAGCAGACAAAATGGTTCAAACATTCCTTTAAATGATATATAAAGAATGTCAGACTGACACAGCAGCAAAAACCAGTTAATGTTGTGAAGGTAAAAATAGATAATAAAACCTACAGATCATAGTGCAGCTATTTCAGCTTGTGTTTATCTTCATTCATAAAACAACAAAATCCACTCATATCAATTTAGAATCACTTTAGAACCAGAGGAGGAAATTTCCCTTTGTTCAAAGTTTAGCCTTTGTAAAAAGTAAAGTTAGCTCACTGTTAGGTTCATGCTAATTACCAACACTGCAAACTGTTCACCCAGAGCTGTAAACTCCAGACCTTAGCCATATACTTGAGCTTATCTGGCTAGGTTTGTCTGCACCCTGGATGGCTAGTAACCTAGTAACAACATAACCTGTTTATTGGTGATTTTAGGGTTGGGAGAAAAGAACCACCAGTGCTTGCTGATCTTTAAGGGATGTAACTGAGAGAGAGGATGTCCACAGAGTTTTATCTGCAGCATATACTACAGGGAAAAAATCATGATAGTGAAACTCATTAACCAGAAGGATTGGAAGGACTTATACAAGCACCCCAAGCTCAGTGTTTAACTATGACTAGCTCAAAATCCACATTATTGCACAGAAAATGAAAGTGAAGTCTGAGTCTGACTCCTCTGCAGCCGTTTCACCGTTGTGTTAAATCGAATCTGCTAGGGAGGGTTCTGTCCCACTGGCAGAGGTGGCATTTTGTTGATAAACATGTAAAAAACATCCACAAGCACTTAGTTTTGGGTTGTAAGCCATTACCGAACACAGTAACTGTAATAATATTACTGGAATTGCGTTACAACGTGTTATATTACTACTTTACTTCTGTGGAGGACAAAAACTTCAGGTAGCAGTGAAAGGTGACTGCCTGAGCAGGAGTTTTTACAAGCATCCCTTTAGTAATTCTTTGTGAAATCACTCTTCACCAAGGACAAGTGCCACTCTGCAAGCAACAAAGCAAAAAAAATCACCAAGAAAAGAAACAGAGAGATGGGCATTAGGATGTCACTTCTGCAAGATGTGCCAGAGAATCCTAGCAGAATCTGAAACTGTGCATGAGCACTGTCACCCTCAGGGTACAGTGGAGACCTCTGCGAGGTACACAAATACACCAGAAGTTTGATTTATGGAGGCTTGTGAAAGAAGCATGTGAGACATTAACAACCCATCACTGTCAGCAACATGTGAAATAATAGGCTCTTTATAATGTAGCAAACTACATTGTACCTGTGCAATTACAGATCACATTACTAATGACAGACATAGAATTTAAATCAGAAAAAAACAAATAAAAGTTTTTGAATTCGACACAGGAATGAAGATCTGAAAAACTGATGTAGTTCATACAATCCAATAACCCTCAATCGATTTCCTCAGAGTAAAAATCTAGTTTAAGTCCATGTCCCAAACATACAGATCTGCTTCACAGCTACAGTATGTAATTCACCACAGCACGGCAGCACTTGGAAATTGGTATCATGGCAGGGTGCACATCTCCCCTCTGGCATTCACTACTGTAATAGAGGGAATCATTAGGGCATCAAAATGGGTTGTGGGTGGAGAAAGGTAGCAGGGAGGAATTCACCTTCCAACCATCAGCACATGTTTAAATAACGTGACAACCATCACTACAAAAGCAGCCAGCTTTGAAAAAAGCCTCTTGGCAAGTTTTAAGTTGAACTTAAAGTCAGTCTAAATTGAAGTCTTACAAATCAAGAATATATCCATTATCACAAAGGGAATTGTCAAAACGAGTTAAAGGATTATACACAGTTGACAAGATAATTTGAAAAAAGTTGAAGAAAGCTGCCAGAATCTCCGAGAAAGAGAGCAGATGAAGACGGCGTGTGATCAAAGGCTGATGGGGTACAGAATAGATGCATGAACACAAGGACTGATGATATCCATAATGTCAAAAAAGTGTAGGCTTAAATTGAATTGAGAGTGATGCCGTTAAGTAATTTGACAAGTTTTATAGAATTAGAAACTAAATGGCATAAATTTAGAGTCCAAATCCTGAGTAAAACGTCACAATCCTGTTTATGACCTCATGTTAACGTGGAAAAGTTGAATGTTTAAAGACAGCTGCCAATGGAAACTACTTCACCTCACAAGATGACAGAAGCTTTTGGCCGTGCTCTCCCTCCACCTTTCTATCTCTTTCCCCTCCCCTCTTGTCCCCCCCTGCCGTCAGATCCCGCCCACCTCTGAGTCTGGATCTGTCCGAGGTTTCTGCCTGTTAAAAGGAAGTTTTTCCTCGCC
>JAQNCA010000014.1:25559996-25571518 GCA_029783725.1 Acanthurus tractus
CAGTAGCTGATGTTTGCCCCTCAACAGCAGCTACTGAAAGTTTCCCTGATGGCTAGAGGTAGAGTGTGCATGTCTTTTAGGTGACTGGAAGCGTACACTGCTCTTAGCGTGTGGACTTGGATCTCTGTTTCTCCGTGGAGCTGGACTAGGACTGCGTCAGTATCTGTTAGTGTCGTTGTCATGGCGACCATACCTGGAGTACTGGTAAGATGGGCATGATGGAGAGTCGTACCTGACTCGTCTGTCTTTGTCATCCGACTCATGGTGCTTCTGGTGAACAGGGGGAGGAGCATAATAGTTGTAGTGGGACTCTAGATCATAAGCATAATGCTGCTCAGGTGAATAATAGTCTCTGGGGTGTTGTCTGTCATGGTAGGCGGAAGGAGAGACACTGCGTGCACTGTAGCAAGCATCATGGGAAAAGGATCTGTTAAGCCTGGAGTCCAAGCGCTGAGCAAGGTGATGTTGGTTCTCTTGTAACTGCTGTACTTCATGTTTCAGGTTTGTTACAGTAAGAGTAACTGCATGTAGGAGTTTTTCATCAGGTGGTTTAGGACGGATCATAGCTACCTGTTCTGTAGGTTGAGTGTGTGAATCCTAGAGTGGTCATTTGCAGCGCTGCACGTGCTCTCTCACAGCGGCTGGCAATGCATAAAGCATCCTCAAGGCTCTCTGCTCCCATCTCTGCTCCATTATTTTTGACTGTAAGGCTGGGTCCAAACCAGCAACAAAGTGATGAAATTTCTCACCTTGCAGTGCATTGTTATCATAGCTGGGAAAAGCTTCAAGCACAAGACGAGTGATGTCAGCACTGTACACATCCAAACTTTCACCTGGTTTACGAGGGCGAGCATTCACATTCGTCTGAAAGAAAGGCAGGGAGTACTTAGGTCCAAAAACTTCTCTGAGTTTCTCTTTCACCAAATCACAGTCTCTCTGGATTAAAGGAGGCAAGCTGTTCCAATACAAAAATGCAGCATCAGCTAGGCGAGTAGGGAGAATGGAAGCCATAATTGCAGACAAATCAGCATCACGTGTAGACATAGCCTGCACTGCAACTTCAAAGCGTTGAGACCAACTTTTGAAAGATTCATTCCCATCTCCTTTAAAAACGGAAGGTCAATTCTACAAGCACTGGGGACAGGATGAGAAGTCAAAGGTGTGGCACTGGCAGACATAACATCCACTGATCTCTGTTGTGTTGGACAAGGCTGTTGGCCATGCCGAGTTTCACGATCACTGTCAGACATGGTGGAAAAATGTCCAGTTCAAAAACTCACAAAAAGCATGAAAAATGGAGAAAAAAACACTGCAAAAATCCTTAATATCTCCAGAATAGTAGCTTTCAGTTCATCTGCCGCTCACAAAGTGTGAAAAAGTCCATGTTGCACAAAACGTAACAGTGTCCACGTGTTAGGGGAATAAAACTCACCATATATGCAAAATCACCAAAATAATCCCACCGCTGCCACCAAATGTAACATGAGGGTTCGTTGGTAATAACTGGACCACTCTTTATAAAATGAGACTACGGGATGGAGACGGATAACTTCTTGAGCAGTGCTTCACTGTTCTCCAAAAACACAGCAACTCTACAACCACTTCACTTCCTTCCATATCAGTCACATGTAACTGAACTGACCAATCAGGAGCTAGCAGGAAGTAAACAAGTAAATGCAAGACATTCAACAAGGCAGATTCAACACTACCTATGCAAAGTAAAATATAGGAATGTGTAAATATATAAACAGTCAGCTGTGTAAACACTGCAAATGCACTTTTAACAAATTAACCCAGACACATAAATTAACTCTTTTTACAATATAAATTAACTTTACTTCTGAATCTTACGTATGATGATTATTCAAATCAAATCAAATCATTCACCAAGACCACAGCCAAACTCCTGAAAAGTTCCTCTGTTTCCAGAAAATAAAATAAAAATAAAAAGGTCGCCTGTGATTGGTTTTAAATTTGTGATGCACCAAATCTAGCTTTCCATTTACATTTGAATAAAAGATTTTAAAGAAGTGCACAAACGTCTCTCCTTAAAACACACCTTTTTAGAGACAAACTTTGCAAAAATACAACTGTAGTAGTTAAAGAGTTGACAGTTTTGGGGACTGGAACAAAACTAAAAACCAAATTTTGTAAATAGAGGGGGACTTAAACGTTTGCACCACCGTGCACAGCCAATTTGGCAATTTGGTAGACCGGGCTGCGCTGAGATGGACGTTGCGGCACACCAGGGGGAGGTGTCCACAGATTCAGCTTGGCGCAGTGACAATTTCCTGCAAAAACACTGCACGGAAGGTGAGCTGAAAGCTCACCAGCTTAACCTGGTCTATTCTCGGCACAGGTGAAGCGTGCCTGGCGTTGTGGTAATTTGGCTGACAGGCACGTGGTGTGCACACATCACCAAAACCTTACAGGCAGGTTTCCAGTGTGTTTGGCAAATTTCAATGCAATAAACAATCACAGCAACCACTATTTAATTTAACCGTCTGAACCAGCATATACATTTGTATCTATATTAATTGTCCCGTCACACATGATGTCAGATTAAGGACGTTTGTCACGCATAATGGAAACTCAACCCGACAGCAGCTGAATGTGTGACGCAAACTAACAAGTTCACATCTCTCAGCCAGCCGCAAACAGCCTTGGCATATATTCGGCATCTCTCATCTCATGAAATTCAAAAGAAAAGAAAAAAGAGAGAGAGAGGCTCACTGAATAAATGTAAGTCAGTCAGCGTCTTAAGGATTTACCTGTTACCTGCATTCAACACAATCATCCCTGAAATCCTCTTCTCCAAACTCTCCCACCTAAATGTGTCTCCATCCATCTGTCAGAGGATCACCAGCTTTCTGAGAGACAGGAGACAGCAGGTGAGGTAGGGTGAGGGAGACGCCACCTCAACAACCCGGACTATCAGCACTGGCGCCCCCCAGGGGTGTGTCCTGTCCCCACTGCTCTTCTCCCTCTACACCACCAACTGCACCTCCAAGCACCCTGCTGTCAAACTCCTGAAGTTTGCAGACAACACAACAGTCATTTGCCTGATCCAGGACAGAGACGAGTTTGCATACCGGCAGGAGGTTGAGCAGCTGGTGCTTTGGTGCAGCCAGAACAACCTGGAGCTGAACACGCACAAAACTGTGGAGATAACCGTGGACTTTAGGAGACAGCCCTTGTCACCGCCCCCCCTTGCCTTCAACAACAGCCCCGTGACAGCTGTCGAGTCCTTCAAGTTCCTGGGAACTACCATCAGGACCTGAAGTGGGAAATAAACATCCACTGCATCCTGAAAAAGGCTCAGCAGAGGATGTACTTCCTGCGACAGCTGAAGAGACACAGCCTGTCTCAGGAGATGCTCATCCAGTTCTACACTGCTGTCATTGAGTCTGTCCTGTGCACCACCATCACTGTGTTGTTCAGCCACATAGCAGTACAGAAACAGACTGCAGCGAAAAGTTAGAACTGCTGAAAAAATCATTGGAGCCCCCCTGCCCTCCATCCAGGAACTGTACTCCTCCAGAACCAGGAAGAGTGCAGGTAACATCATCAGAGACCCTACTCACCCTGGACACAAACTGTTCTCCCTCTTCCCCTCTGGCAGGCGCTACAGAACCCTGGGCACAAAAGACTCCAGACTCAGAAACAGTTTTTTCCCCACTGCCATAACTTTAGAAAACAGCGATTGAACGATCATACATCCACACTAACAGGATACTCATCCATCCTTTGCGCTACATTGTGAACTCTGCACTAATTGTGTATATATTTATTTTTATTTTTCTGTATAGGTGTATATATTTTATTATTTATGTTTAGTTTTTGTTTTGCATATTGCTGCTCTCCATTCCGTGAGTGACACCACCTGCCGAAACCAAATTCCCTTTATGTTGTGAACATACTTGGCCAATATAGCTGATTCTGATTCTGAAGAATGCAGCGTGTTTTAACCATGTTTTCAGCAGTGATCAGTCATCGAACGTACTTTGGAGTGCTCAAAATGCGTTTCAGATGTCTGGACCGTTCGGGTAGTTCACTATGACACAGCCCTCAGAGTGTCAGTGCATTCTTTGTTGCATGTTGTGTGCTACCCAACATAGCCTTACGCCGTGGATGCCACTTTGGCCTCACAGAGGAGACATTACAGGACTTAAGACAGAGAGGCCAAACTGCATGTGCCGTATCAGTATGGAGAACCATTTATTTGCATTGGGCAGCAGTTCTCAGAAAATCTGGGCTAGCTGAATTGACAATAATAGTAACTTTCTCCCAGGCTGTTTTTGCATCATCAGCCCATGGAAGTCTGTTCGCGTTACCATATATTCTGGTCCTGCGAGCTTGGACCTCCCGGACCAGCACATCAGGTTCCTCCTGGGAGAAGTTTGGCTGCCTGGAGCTGCTGCTGCTGTCTTCCTCCAAGGTGGTGGCGAGGTGAAATTGGCACTACGCCTGGCCCACAGCGCATTCGAAGGCAGGGAGAGGAGTTCATTTAAATGGTGAAGATTACATTTGGCTGTGTTAAACCCACTCACGCCTTCTCTCCTCCCTCTTTGCCACTTGCACCGGTGAGAAGGACGGAGGTGTAGGTGCGCAGCACTGCGCCGGACTGCGCCATGCACAAAAATTGCAAAATGCGCTGGCCACACCCTGTTGTGCAGTGCAGGTGAGGTGCAGGGCAGGTGCACCTCGCCTGCGCCTGGTCTACGAAAATAGAGCCCATTATGTTTATTATGAACAGTAACCTCTGCTATGAGTGTCAACATATTCACTTACATTAAAAGTGAATTTATAAATGTTTGTGTTACTCAAAATATCATACCTGTACCTCTCTGGCAAAACTTCTCTGATAAGATAGAAATCATCTTTCACATAGTTTGGGCTTATCAGGAAAATGCAAGACAGATGCTCATGTATGCGTGAGTGCATATTTGGATGTGAATTTTTATAACTTGTCATAAATCACAGTTATTGTGAAATGCTGCTGTACAATGTATATGTATGTGAAGCAAATGTCTCTGTGATATATGTTTTTTGCATGCTAGTCAACAATGTTGCGAAGAGTGCAGTTTGGGGAACACACAGTAATAGGATAAGTAGGTGCATCCGTACATGTCGGGTGTATGTGAGATTTCACGTCCATACTCTGTTCCCATCACTGGCGTCATCACTATGCTTTTTTTTTTAAAGCTGATTTGTCTCAAGTTTGAATAAAATCTCATGGACAGTCTGAGAGTCTGTCTCTCATTTATCACAGCAGCTTTGATACTGACTGCAAATTTCTCCTAAAAATGTATATACCCCACTCTGATTGGACAGTTGTTTTATACATTGCTTGTTAAAGGAATTGTGTCTACTTTTTTTGCAATTTAAGATTGATAAAATTATATCATATAAAATTGGCTACTACAATTATATTTTAAATGGAGGGAAATCAAGACGAACAACTGGTTTTCTGCAGAATATTTACATATATAGAATACATTTTGGTGAAGTTGTATCTTTCTTTGCTTCCTCGGGTTGCACCATTTGGCAAGTTTTTATTCCTAAATTGCTGCCAACAGCACCAGGAAGTTATTTTAAAGATCAGCTTATCCTTGCTTTGTGAAAAAAAAGCATTCTGAAAATTTTGATATTTTATTGATATTTTGATATTATTTGATATGTAAATCTTCATCATTGAGTGCATAGGTGCTGGCTCCATTGTATGAGGGTGGGACTTGTCCCTGGGCATGTTCTCTGCTTTCTCTTAATCATGCATTTCTTGCTAACAATAGGAAAAGGCTAAGTCATGCAGTAAATACCTAAAATTTTGAACTAATAGACCTGTATTTTTATACCCTAAAAATTGAGTATACTTGGCCATTTGCATGTAAGGGACCTGTCTGTGATTTTAGATGGGAAATACTTTCACCTAAATCCTTAATAGAACTTTTGTCATTTGCATTGCATTATACGTACTGTGAGCACGGGTATCTGATGTGCATGTGCCACAGGCCATTTTTGGCCTAACAGAAAGCATAACTACAGCAATCAACTTTTTCAACAAAAATGGGCATTTAGCTGACATATTAAAATGACTTTTATTTAGAAATGAATGTATACCTATACTTTATGAACATATGGAAATGTGTCAAATCTTTGTATCAAAAGGGCTGGACAGATACAAGCCCTTACTTTCAGGCACATGATATAACAAATACTTTAAGGTTGAAACTAACCAAAAAAAAATCAAGCCTTGTTGTCAGTTGTAGCTGTGGTGAGCAAGTTTACTTTGTGAGTCCACTGTTGAGAATGTGCCACAGTCCAGTGGAGCAGAAGTGGAATTCCACGTCTGCAATTATTGAACGACGGGGGTGGAAAAGAAGTATTTGAGCTGGAAAGGAGGAGTGGGGGAGTTGGTGAAGTCAGCCAAGGGGGAAAGGTAGGAAACAACCAATAAAGCACTGACTCAAAGCCAAATCAATCTTCATGTCCCTGTTTACTTTATTCTAAAAGAAACAGAGAGGACTATTCTGTAAATGAGATGATACACAACATCGAGGAGGTAAATATTAGAGGAATGGCATGGTAAATAAATGTAGGCATCAGAAGGGCATTTGAACACTCAGTAAACTGGCATTCCTTAGTACAGGAGACAGAACACAGTACAGTTCATTCTTTAGAGTCAACAATACAAAGACTCCATCATTCACACAAAAACAGGTTGAAACTTAAGAAAACAAATAAATGTAAATATATGTACTGGGTATATCCTCATTCCAGGCTACTTGGACATAGGCACATAGCTTCTTACAAACAGTCACATAAGGCACTATGCTGAAGACCTACTGTATTTATTCATAAGTGGGACTGCAAAGTGGCTTCACATTCATTTTCAGAAATGCAACAATGATAAACATAAGTACATAACTGCTGGCAGAGGAGCTGTGGACACACATCCCTCAGATGGGATGAGAGACTATAAAGAATCTATAAAGTCAAAGACATACATGTGCACAAACGTGTTATAAGGCACTGTAGTAAAACATTATATAGGTAGTAAAAAAAAAATAAGAGAGAGACTAGGTGGTATATACGCCTGGGCATTTTAACATGTTATAGAAAACATACCCTGAATGACTGTCTCTCCCAAAGTCAACAAAACAGACAAGACAATGATCTCATGTTTGTGAATCTGCCTGAAATAACTTTCGCATAAAACCTCTTTTCCTTCAGCAAAGACTTTCATTTATGTTGCTGTAATATGTTTGATAGGTTGCTGTTAATGAATTCTCTCTTTTAATTGTGTCTGTCTGTCTGTTTTGAATTCCTCAGTGAGAGGGTTTTGTCTGTTGACAGAATCTAAACCATGGTAAGGCCAGAAGACTCTCCCAAACTACAAGTACTGCTCCCTTTTCTCTGGTGGGGTACTTTTAACATTTGGTCTGCAATTCAAAAGGGAAAAAAGACACATTTCAGTCAAAGTACAGTACAGCAAACAGAAGAAAACCAAAAAACACATGTACAAAAAACCCAGAGATCATAGGATATAAGTGAAATAATAAATCAGAACAACAAAACCACAAAGGCTTTCATCTTATTGTTAACTTTTGGCCAATAATGAGATAGAGGGTTTGTTGGAGGTGTTGTAGAGAGTTGACAGGCTAGAATAGAGACCACCTAATTTTTTGAAGTAGCAGGTCTAATCAAATATCCTTTAGGAGTCCATATTTACAGAGAAAGGCTCAGAATGTAGAGCAAAAATGGGAATGCCAATGCATCTTGGTTCCCATTAAAGATATGATCTGATAAGGTGCAGATGTAGTAAGACGGAAGGGGAATATTCTGTTTTAGGCCCTAAGAGGTAAGAGGAAAAAAAGGGGGAGACAGTGGTTGGACAGTCGGACAGTCCTCGATAAAAAGGCAGGGGCTGATCAGTCAGGGAAACTAGTTTCACTCAACAACTCTGCCCTGAATTAGAGGAGAGAAGAAGACATTCAGAGAAGAACAGGATTAGAGGACAGGAGGGGACACAAAGACACATCAAGACCTCCTCGATTCTCACAACAGCTATGATCTGTTAGAAAGAAAATGATATGCTTGATGACTTTAAGGAGGTTAGCAAAATGAGTGGAAACTCAGAGAGAAAAGGAGGAGTAAAGGAGGTGATGCTACATGTAAGCTACCAATTAATATAAAATTTGAAGATATTACATATTTCGAAAAAAAAATTAGTAATGATGGAGGATGGAGATGCAACACTAAAAAGTCAAATTTCTCTGACTGTACTTATGGTAGCCTCTAGTTAAAAGGCTGATTTTAAAGGTAAAAAAATATTTTGGCATTTTGAAATGTCCTTATTTGCTTTCTTGCTGAGAGTTTTGTGACAAGACAGATGCTCTGTATGTAAACTGTCTTGAAACAACTTTGTTGTGATTTGACACTATATAAATATAATTGAATTGAATTGAATAGTTCTCTTGAGTTTCTGTGCTAAAAGTCCTGTTAGCACATCTAGTGCTCATTAGTGAGGAGGTCATGTCTTATGTTACAGAGGGCCAGCACTGTTTCCCAATGATTCCAGTCTGAATGCCACAGAAAATTCTATCTATATGCTAGATGTAGCTTCATAGTTAAAAAAAACATGACAAAGGCATCAACTCTCCTATCTAAAAGCATATTTCTCAAAATGAAGTAAAAAGTATTGTTTTTAATGTATGTTTTCCTTTTGTTGGACATAGCACTGGTATTTAAATCAGAAAAGTTGTGTAATCCATATTCAAAGCACAGCTGCCACTGACAGGTCAATGTTGCCTGACAATCCTCTTTTCTTTAAAGGGCACAAGGAATTTTTTCAAGACCTACACCCCCCACCCACCCACCCACCCCCCGTATTTTGAGAATAACAGAGCACTCCAGAAACAAGTTTCCACCAAGAAAGGAGGCTGTACAACCAGGAAATAGGGGGGGCTAGAAGCTATTCTAAGAAAAGCTAATGGCTTTATTATCTGGAACACTGAGGGACCTGCTCTTTGAAAGGCACAAATGAAGGCAAAGTGATGTGGGTGGGTGGGGGAGCTCAGGACACAATTTAGACCCACTGTTGAGATCTACAGGCTCTAATATGGGGTAAATGTGCTGCTGATATCTTTTGTAATTCATCATTTAGGAGTAGACAGTGGTTTGCAAAAACACCTGCGATCAGTTCCCGAGCAGTGAAGTAATATATGACATGCTTTGCACTATTTACAACTGTTTTAAGGCATTATGCTTGTGGTATATCGTACAGTGATGTCTAATACTGCATTAGTGTCTAATAGCTAATGATGAACAAACTTTTATGAAAGGTTTATAAAGTAGCTCAGATCTTGGTTAATAAGAGATATGAGAAGGAGTGTGTGACTCTTAAATGATAGTGTTAGTAAATGGAGCATGGTGATTATTATGTGATGATGAGAACCTTCATTTTCTCAGTTTTTTTTTTGTGAAAGGGTAAAATGATAATTAAGAACATTTATATTTCTTACAAACCAAGCCGACACCTTTTACTAAACAGTTCACCTCCACTCCTGCAGTACAGATTGTGTCATCATGTGCAGTTTCATCAAGTGATTGTTGAGTAAAACAGAACTGAACAAGACTTTGTTTTTTTAAAATGAGGACATTCCTAAACTGTTTCAAAATGGCTGCCAGGGGCTGTAATGACATAGAACACTAATTTCAACTGATTTTTATGTCAGTCACTTTGGTTTTTAAATCACACGTAAGCCGTCCTCATCATGCCATAGCTGCTGGAATTTAAGGGTGGTGGTTAAATAAGTAAAAATGACCACTTGTTTGATATTTAATAGAATGCTTCCAGTGTTTAATGCTTAAAGATGACTTCTTTTGGGCCCACAAAAAATATATGAATAAAGAATTTATCAGATCTTCGAAAACATTCTAAAATTCTGGCTACAGGTGCCACTAGGTTAAATCAACTATGTTTAAGTTTAAATGTAACCTAGTTGAACATGATTTCTAACTTAAGATGTAATTTGAGTGCTACTAACAAAAGTGGTGTTAAACAAGTCCAGTGTAGCATTAATTACAACTGACCCTCACCCCACAATAAAGTTGGCACGGTACATTCCTTTGACAGGGTGGGATAACTTTGAGGATGCAGAAGAGCAAATTATAACTATACTATCTTCTTAGTCTGTGTCTTCAAACTAATGTCAGCAGAAAATAATAAAATAAAATACAATAAAATTGTAGCATCACAGCATCATCTGCCCAATAATAGGTTGCTGTTATATTTCCATAAGTTGTTGTTGATTGTTTCACCACTTGATTTTCTTGTTGTAATCTTGCATTAGCTATAAACTGAGGTTTGATATTGTTTTTTAGTACCAACTCCCTGCCTTGTTTCCACTTTGCTCTCTGTTTGCCTGCAACTTTGCTTGTCTGAGCAGGAGAAATCAGAATCCTCTGTGATCACAGCCTAACTGGCCTGTTTTCCAGCGTGAGATTAAGCAAGCCAGCCTCTGTTCCTCCCACAACAGCAACAGCAGCCATCCAGTGTCTGGACTCTCTCTTCACACAATGTAACTGCACCAGTGGAGTGTGAATAAACAAAACAATATGGAGGCAAAGCACAGATGCAGCTCCAACCAGGAAGCATAGGACGTGCTAATAAATGTTCAGCACTTTTTTTAGTGTAATTTTAACTCCATGTCCATTCTCTATGGGTATCTGCTGTGATATATATTCTAATTTGGATTTACTTGTGACATAATTTTGCTGCACTAATAAGGCACGTACTGTATGAGGTTTTTGTGACACAACACGTTTATCATTGTATCGTTGCATTAGTTAGCTGAATGATTGACATGAAATATGTAGGTTGTCTGCTCACAAGTCACTAAATAAAGTTTGTAGCTGTTGAAGCCACAAAATACATCCTATTGGTGGGTAAGGTGTTTGTGTGTGAAACTGTATGTGTAGGCTTACTTTATAAGCAGTACTTGTATTTGTATGTGTGTGACAGTGTGTGAGGACTATATGTGTTTTGTTTTGGCAGGTGTAATTTGCACAAAAGCAGGGTGGATGCCAAGCATGTCCGATGCTCTCTGTTTGGGTGGCTGCTGGAAGGGGGTAGGTTTTACACGTACTCCCTGGCTGTGGAAGGCTGTGATTGGCGGTAATATTGCTGCCCTCGCATGTCATCTTTGGTGCAGGAGCAGCACAGCAAGGAGCCGCCCAGAACAGTCAGACTGGCTGCCGCCCAGCCCACAAAGAGGGCCGAGCCAAACTCATACCTGCACAAAAAAGAGAGGAGGAAAAGATACTCAGGTTTAAAGTAATTGTGTGACCATGATATAATAAAGAATTTCTAAGACAGTATATATATAAAGGGTTGTGTATTCTTTGCTCTACTTAAAAAGTCACTTTTCTGATTCTCATACATTAACCCCTTGATGCCCGAATATATATACAATTATATAAAAAAATATTTAATAAGTGTTTTTGCTTTCAAGCAGATG
>JAQNCA010000014.1:25571618-25583691 GCA_029783725.1 Acanthurus tractus
TTTGAACATTGCACTTTGAACAGAGTGTGTGTGTATGTGTGTGTGTGTAAGTGTAACATGACAAACATGACCTGGATAAATGAGATGGATGCATTTTCAATGGAAGCAGTTTGAAGCGAAAACACACTTCTGGGCGTCAAGGGGTTAAAGTCAAAATGTCAGTCTGGAAAATACCACGGCTTACACAATATGGATGAAAACAATATCATTTAAGGGCTAGAGACAGGAATTCTTGGCCACTCAAAAGAATATGTAAACTATTTTGCCATGACAATAACTGTAAAAGCAAGCCATAATCATAGTCTCTGTTTCTGCCCCCCAAAAGAACAGTCTTGATATTGGCTGGAGATTAGCTAGTGGTGCACTGTATTTATGCAGTGTATGATAAAGTCGACTTCATGGCAATTGCAGCACATGCAGATGCAGTGAATGGTAGCAAATTTAAAATTGCTACTTTTTTGTGTTAAATAGTTTTTTTTAGCAGCTTTATTGTTGAGCATACATATTACCCTTGAGAGAAAGACACCCATCAACACTGTAAAGGAAAATGCAGGTTTTGATTAAGAGCAGCAGATTTTTGTGACCACTGAGCCTGACCAACCAGTCTGCCCCAGAAGAAGAGGAAATAGAGCCAGGATAAGAGCCATCAGTACAACTTGGACTGGTCACAGGAAAATTAAATAGATGAAACAGGAATATTGCTGGCTGGGCATTTTTGCAGAAACCTGTATCCACCACAAACTCCTGGATTAAGTTGTTACATCTGGAAGACTGACTGTGTTCCAAGTCAACAGAACACTACTTAGAAGACAAATTTTAAATTTGAAGATACTGGTCATATTTTTATCACTGTTTGTTGGTGCTGTTTGTTCATTCCACCAGACACAAATTAAAAAATACACACAAAAGTATTTTCTGGCTACATATATACGCGTACACAGGCAGCCTATATGCTAAATCACTCTATTAATCACTGTTTATTATATCTGTTCTTATATATTGTATTGTATTGTTTGGAGGACAACAAACTTTTATATATTTGTTTTCTCCCTGTGTTGCACAATGCTCTTTCCTTCAATCATTCATAGTCTGTCCCCATAGTCCTTTTCAGGCAGCGGCAGAGCCACTTATTCTAATTTGTATCTTCAACAGCTCCCCCATAACAATAACCATACACCAAAACAGTTCACAGGGGAAGGGAGATAACCATATGTTATTGTTACATTCTGCTCTGAACATCTTTTAGCATTAAAGCTAATGCCTGTAGAGGTAAAGCCAACAGCCAGTGTCTTTCCAATGGTCCTGTAACTGCAGAATAAATTCTCAAGCACAGGACACTGATTAGTCTTGAACACAAGCCTCAAAACTACTTTATTAGACAGTATCCATTTAGAATGGAGTCAACAAAGCTTGTCACTAGTGTCTTTACTAGGAAAAGGGATGAGCCTTGTTCAAATGTCAAATAACAATCTTCAGACTGGTCTGAAATGTAAGATAGGGCTGGAATTGTCTTATATGTACATTTATGTAAATAAGGTAGTGAAGCATGAGGACAACTAAGCAAGGGAAAGAGAGAAAGGAAACTTTTTCTAACTTATTCTTAACTTATTTTGAAGAGTGATGTCTTCCTTCTCTGCCTCTACTAATCCTCTTCTTCAAATTGATCAATGCAACCATCACACTGTTGTACGACACTTGTCCGATTAAAAATGCAAAATAATCCACTTGTCCTGTGACCAAACCTTCTTTTTATATTTTAATGGAATATGTAAGGAAACTGGAAACTTATTCCCTTATTGCTACAAAACTGTCTTTTTTCTCTTAAAGCAAATAATAATCACAGTAAAACTTTAAATGCCAAAAACATGCTTTGAATAAAATGTGTCATACTTAAAATCATTATGAAAGCTTTTAATCTTAAGAGTCCCAAATTCTAGAAACTTGCTTTTTTATTGGGCTTAAATCATAACAATATTTTTGAGAGCATTTGATCTAAAGTGAAGGACTACACAGAAGGTGACGAGCAGTTAAAAGTGTGATTGCCTGTCTGAGTAACTGTTAGATGTCGTAAAATTACTAAGGGCTGCCACAAAGCTTTGCAGTAGTTCTCTCACATACCTGGCATTGGGCGGTGTATTTGGGTTGAAGAATTGATATGACACCTGAGTGGCATACCAGGACACAGACACCAGTGTGCATACACCTGTGGATGGAGAAAAGATTAGCAAGAGTGCAATATGTTTTGTGTGTCCGATAGTCTTACAGACATTCACTAAGATCAAACACAACACAAACTAATTGTTAAATCTGAGTTTAGTTCAGCTCTTGGTTCAGTTCAGTTTAGTTGTTTCCCCTGTGCTTGTGGTTTATGTTTGAGGTCACTGGCTAATGCCTCTAAAATGACCACTTCCTGTTTACAGCAGGGACTCTAATTACCCAAAAGACCCCCAGTGAGACAATCAGGCTAGAAAAATGCCAAAAGACTCTTGCTAAGTGCTCTGGTTGTGGATGATACTGCATTAATTTCTGCAAACTGAACAAAGCATTGACAGGACACAGCAGAAATCACACCTGCGAGCAGGAAGAGAATTCCTCCGGTCACAGCAATGCGGGTTTTGGTAGCTGGGTTGTTATCTCCCACTTTAGTGCACTTCATGCCTACCACGCTGACGATGATTCCAATGAAGCCCAGCAGGACTGCCACGACCATGAGAGCCCGACATGTCTGGATGTGGACTAGACAAAGAAAAAGAAAGAAGGAGGCAAAGATTGCAGAGGAGAGCAGAGTTGGCGAATGATAGCAACATAATAGAGGATAAGAAAGAAGGAGAGGGAAGAACATGGTGAGGAGTGAGGAGAGTGTGCAGCCACAGCAGAAGACTCACAACTGTCCGCCACTGAACTACTTTTAAACGGAATAATTCCAGCTTTTTAACTTCCAGAGGTGACCAAGCTATGGGACTTGAAATGATCTTCAATTCTTATTAAGATTCTTCCACTGGGGTTTTGTCATCACAAATATCTTACGTGTTGCCCACACAGACACATAACTTAGTGGGAGGAACATATTTACACAAATTTACAATCGCACATATGTACAAATGCACGATATCTACACACACGCATTCACTGTAGGTGGAATAGACACAGATGAAACACACAGCTCTCTCTCCACACGGAGCAGCTGTAGGAGGGCCTGCATTACATGTTTCACACAGTGGGATTAGTGTGGCTTTGTCACAAAGCCAGATTGTTTTCATGGAGCTGTCGCCACAGCAATGAGACATTACTGCCTAAAACAATCTGCGCACGAATGTGTTAACGTGAAAGTAATGCTAAGCACTTAATGATACAGTGTCAAAACAGTGATGGAGGGTGTATTATTTGTAACAAGTGAGGGGATTGTTGGAATCACAGCAGGAGGTAGAAAACTCAAAAGCCAAATATCACAATTCCAGTATTGGACTAATATTCTGACTAATATGGCCATTAAAGTCAACTTGAAAGAGCTTTTCACACAGGTTTGACAGCCAAAGCCACAGGCTTTAGTCTCAGATAACAATGACTTAATATGTAGGCCAGTGTTTATACAACGCAGGAAAAAGGCAAGTATTAGTATAAAAACATTTAACAACAAAATAAGCAGTGCCTTGATGTGAGAATTGTTTGGGCAGCATTAGAGCTTGAGACTGCAGGAGAAAGGTACAACCCGGTATCATGGTTTTCAAAGCTTTGAGGAAAAAAACTGATAACAGGACCTTGAGTTAAATTTTGTTTTTGTCAAATTATTGTTTCCAATATCCAGGCTAAAATTTCATGCTAAGCTTGGACAGAAAAGAAAGTGACCTTATGTGTTATAGAAGAGACAGTCACTTCAAAAAGAGTTATGGAGAAGCCTGAGCAGGAATCTACAATTATCATTTGTCATTGTGACAGATATATTCATGGTGCAGCGGGCAAGTAGCACTTCAGAAGCTGATCTGAAGGAACTTATGATGTGGGAAGAGGATGGAGCAGTCTTTGAAGTCTGAGTTATGGCTCCAGAGCTTCTTTTGATGGAGTATGTGAATAGTCCTCAACAGAGAGAGGTTTGATTTTCTTTTCTTTAATCCACACTGGGCATTCCTCTTTTCTTCTGCGGGCATGTGGGGGATCAGGCCAGCACTAAATGACACCACTCTGACCAGTTTCAGCCAGTGACAAACCAGAAGGACGTTCCGGGGCCTTTGGGGTGAAGGAGAGGCTAAAAGGAGGGAGGGAGGGATGTGGGGGTAGTTGGCTCACCCACCAGGCCCTCTCTTTTCAGTGCCAAGGTTGGCAGTGCCAGCCACAAGCTTCCATTGAGTGTGTGCTTGCTGGCGTGTGTGTAGGCACTGTAAGGTCCCATTGTGAGGTCACTTGTGACTCTCTAATACGTAATATCTTTTCTTGCCACTTGCAACCCAGCTATGAAACTTTACTCACATTTGACAACTCCAGCTCTTTTCTCATCCACTTTCTCCTCAAACTCAAAGCACAAACTTTCTAATATGATTATCACACTTCATTTGGCCAAAATTGTGTTTTCCTGAACATGTTTTGACTCAGTTGTAAGTAAAAAAGTGATGTTTCAATTAGACTAACTAGTCAAAATTAAACTCTTAAAGCTAACAAATGATAGAGGTAAAAAATAGTTAAATTAAGACTGGAATAGATGCGGTTTTGTTTACTATGCAGACACAAACACATCACACCACCTTATTCACTCTTATTGATGAAAATAAGCTTTGTGCAACATGTTTGCCATTGACTATTATTCATGGTACTGACTTAACCTGAGAACAAAGCATTTATTTATTCTTTTCTACTATTAATGCATAAGGCTGGTGATATTTTAAAATTATTCTTATGGTCAAAAGATCTCATGAAGAAGAAGAAAGCACTAAATGTGTCCTAAAAACAAGTGCTGATATATCTTCTTACTCTGTGCCACAGAGTTCCACTGTTGTCCAGAGACTATTAAAAAAACATCAATAATCGCCATTATACACTGGCTGACATGTTTCTTTCATGTTTCTTTATTAACTTGAACACATATTGTAGTTTATATTGATTCATGCACCATCATGCTACCCCAAATACTCACAAACACACCACAACACCATGGTTGTGGCGGTGAAACACAGAAACAGATACAAAGTTGTCCACAAAAAGGCAAGAAGTTTTTTCTCTAACAGCAAAGATTAGAAAGACACAGAGATTAACAGACACAGGTTAACGTGTCTCTAACTGATGCTCCAATGTTTCTGTTCTGAAGAGCTGTCCTTTCAGCACCACCATCACCAACTTTCTTAACCACGTATTATCCTGATCATCATCTCTGTTTTGAGCAAAAATGCTCAGTAAACCTGCAACAGATCCAACAGTTTCCACCACGCTTGGTTGGCTGCCTCATTGGAACACAGCACAGTCTGGTGAACAATTACACTCACCATCACATGCTACTCCTGCTGTGAATGTAGACACAGAGGAGAGTTCCTTCAGTCTTACAGTTGAATTACACTGTAAGACATGACAGAAGGATGTTTAATCAAGATTCAGACCTGGAGTGCAATCCCTGACCCCAGGCGCATGATTGGATGATCTGCCCTGTGTCATAATCTGTCTGTGAAAACACCTGAATAAACATGTGATTGATCAGGAATTCTTTGTCTTGGTCTGTGCTCATGTAGAGATTCACATAACTAACTCCTGCTAAGTGTTATCTCCAGTGTTTTTTCTATTTGAATCTGTACTCACTGGGTGTGTTAATGGACAAATGGAACAATGTGTGCATGTGGGGAAGACAGAGCGCATTCTGGGAATATCTCTAGTGTTTTGCTCAACACTGCCCTTTTCTTCTCCTAACAGCCCCTATTCATCCCCAAGTACAATACACTGTTTTTGTTGCCGCAATGAACCAAAGGAGATAGAAGATCAGCTCAGGCACCCATCACATTTAGTGCCACTGTAAATGTTTTGATATAATGACTCACCAAGACACCAAAATGTTTGCAAAGTGCTTACTTTGGTGCTTCAGGGCAAGTGTGTCTCAGCAGGATTCAAACCACAGAGAAAAGCTGACAAATAGAGTTAAGTGTTCCAGTTGTGTTCTTGAAATGACTTCTCTCTGAGCCCACCCTAACCTTTCATTAGAATCTCTAATGGAGTGATTCCTGTAGTCCTGTAGTAGATTCCTGTAGTCTGTATGCCACTAATTATGAGTCACCAGGTCCCTACAGATTACAGATGACAGGAGGCTCGTATTCTGAGTAAATTCAAGTCTGGACTCCCACATTCATGGGCCCTTCCCACACCACACATATTACATTTCATGATGTTTTTGACTTTTAATTGAACTTCATTAAGATTTGAACAGCAGCATTTTAAGTGAGATATACAGCTTCTGAAGTATTTATGTTTCAGATGATGAGGACTTTGAGACTTTTTTTCTGGTTTTGCTGCTGATTAAGAAGTGTGATCACATAAATTTTTAATCTACAGCAACTGTTTTAATTTGTAGCACTACATGGTTGATATTTCTCAGGGCAGCGTGGGAAGAAAAAATGAAGGCAAAGCTTTTCACTGGATGTTTCTTTTGTCATCCAGGTTGATGAAAACTCACAGAACTGTCAGATGGGCAATAATTAATGAAATTAAATGAAAGCAGCCAAAAAAGAAAGAAGTGTGAGAACACAATAAAAGTATAGACTATGATTTAAATAAAAAGAAAAACCTGTTGTGAATTTCAACAACGTTTTTCCATCATTAAAAAAGTTATCTATTGATAATCTCCTAAACAGCTGCACCATGCCATGAAGTCCTCAACCCACTAGAAATTCAGCATTGTTTCTTATATCATATATACATTTCATAATTCTAAACTTACGATATGCAAATATAAGCAATATGCAATATACTTGAACAGAAAAAGCACAAGCCACAAAAATTCAAACATGGTACTCACTGTCCAGCGAGAGCATGGAGTCAAAGATCTTGCACTGCACCTGTCCTGTACTCTGCGAGGCGCAGCTCATCCACAGCCCCTCATAAAGACCCACGGCTGTTATGATAGCATCACCGGCGTACGATGACTGCTTCCACTGGGGCAAGGCAGTGGTGGAGATGATGCCAATCCATCCACCCAATGCTAGGAAATAACCCAACAACTGGAGACCTGAGTTGGCCATCCTTATCTAGATCTGTCTACGACTGTCTGCTCTCGCTCTTTCACTCACTGTTTCACTTGCAACAGCCTTTGTTCAGGCAAATCTGGTGTGTCACCCCTTCTTTAAGCAGTCTTTGTGAACACACCTGTAGCAATCCTGTTACTTGTTTCACTTTTGTCTTAACTATCTGGTCCCTCTGAGCATCTCCTTCTGCCTCCCTACTTTAACTCTCATCTGTGGAACTCCTCTCTTCGTCTCTAACCCTTTGTCCCTTTCTTTTGCTCTCTAGGTCCTGGGCTGAGTTTTGCCCGTCAGCTGGGACGATGAGTTGATGTCTCCCCTCAGAGCTGTCCTGTCTGATTCCTTTGTCCCTCTGGGGCTCAGTCAAAGTGGAAGACTTTCTGGTGGTCAGTGGTTCAGTTCATCAAGCGTAGTCGCTGGGCTGCTTCACTCTCTGCATGGCTTCTTCCAGTTCTCACTCTCTCTGCTGCTTGCTTACTTTCCCCCCTCTACAATCTTTCCATCTGCTCCAGGCTCAAGTGGCTCAATGAGGGGTAGCAGAAAAAAGGAAAAAGGAAAAAAAATGAACACAAAAAGTCCTTAACAGGCTGACCACAGAGGGATGGGGTAAAGGGCTGGCCAGTGATTGGACTTCTCTGTGTTGTAGGAACGCCTAGTGGGAGGGAAGAGAGATGGGCTGGTTGGGAAAATAATCACTGTTTCAACCAGAGGAAAATAAAAAGTAAAAGGTGCAGCTCAGGAAAAACACAGAGGAGGCTGTAAACATATGTTAAGTCATAATGACACAGTAGTAGATGAAAAGCTGTTGAGCATTTCTTACAAAACATGTATCCCATCCAATTAAACTTCTGCAACTTAAACATTTTAATCATCCAGCCAAACCCTTCAACACACTGTTTTACCTGGTGTTGGATGAATTGATCCTTTAAAGTATTACGCCACCACTGGAGGTGTGGAGGAGGTGCTGGTAAGGTGCAACAAACACAAGTAAATCAGCATCTAAACAATGCCTGGCTGAAAAGGACGTGTCACACGCAGACAGGCTCTCTGGAAAATTATGGGCGGCCGAGACAAGCCTGCCCCATCACCATGGCAACCCCAACAAATGAAGAAAGAGAAAGAGAGCGACCAAGCCATAGTTCACCCAACTGTACATCCTTAGGATCTATGAATGCAGACACACTCCAGTCTTTTGTGTGTGTGGAGAGCGCAGAAACCTGTTTTCCCACAGTTGTGCACTCTATCAGCTCTGCCTCAACTCAACCCATTAAATTAACTTCAATTCACTAACTCACTAACTCAGTAATTCTTTTCTGCCAATTAGACTTTACACACGTCTGAGGGAGATGGCCGTTTTCTCACATCTGTAAGAGACATGTCTCACCCTTACCCTGCACACACACACACACATCCTGTCTACACAACATCCTATATACTCAAGTCTGTTGTCAACAGACTGAATGAATGAATGAATGAATGAATGAATAAAAAAAAGTATCAGTCACTGGAGAATAAAATATGTAAAATAAAGAATGACATAAGGAGAAATATGATGCTGTTTTCTCTTTCTCGTATTTGATTTCTTTTTTTTTACCCATTTTGTTTCATTTTCTTACCTCTTTGAAACATTTAGCTTTGAACTTGAACTTCATCTATCACAATATTTAAAAAACACCAGAACATGTGAACATGCATGTGACCCCACTAGGCCAGCAACAAGCATGTCTTTGAAATGCGTCACTACACATATAACACACAGACAACTCACAGACTTATAGGGATATGAGGAACCATACAAGGAGCTTAACCCGCAACATAAACCATACATTGTGTGTTATCCCCACACTGTTCTCATGGGTTTGTGTATTTAGGGTGTATTTATGCATGTGTGACCGTAGCTATTGTATGGTCAGGTTTGCAGTGTTTAATGAGGACCTTCACATACGGGGTAAGTTGTGGTCAGAGTACAGAGGTCAGCTAAGCCTGAAAGGCGAGAAGAGATGAAAGAGAGGCAAAACAAGTGGTCAGGGCCAGTGTGGGTGAAGGAGTGGGGACTTTTACAAGGTCTTTCTGATTTGGCTGCAATAAGTTCAAGTAAAAAACTCAACTCAGCAGTGTCAAACACTGGCAAGACTGTAGGTTAAGAGCTTAAAGTTTCTCTCTTGAAGTACATAAAATACTTTTCCATACTCAGTGGGTTTCTTTATTGTATTTTTTTCTACACAAAAAGTAAAATATACATATTTAAACACATAGACTCATGTCCACTTTATCCTTACTAAGAATCCTAGATCAATCACAGGCCTAACGCCCTGGCCACTTACTGCTGACCTCTCCACTGTTTGAGGGGGTTGACTATTTAAACAGTATTGCATAAAGATGGCCAACATTACAGTTAGAGAAAGCACAAAGATTTAGCCACACACATTTGTTTTTCAGTCAGACTGTGACTCAGATGAGGAGTCCTTTTCTGTTTGTTTATTTGTTCGTTTTTTGTTTTGTCTTGTATTGTTTTTTTGGCCACAATTAGCATCCAGCCAATGTGACAGAACGCTCAGTGTAGTAAGCACCATTTTTGTTAGCTTGTAATTGGCAGCGTCAGTGGTCGTTCTAATGCAAGCTGTCAATCTATGTACTAACATTTAGCTCCACACAGGAGACGTCACGTTTTCTTGCCAGACATTGGCTATAGAATTTGTGACGTAGCAAAACTAGCTGACCTGGGATACATTTTTTATCAATTAGTACAGAAATCTCCACCTACAGCAAAGAAATATGAAAGCACCTCTCTAGTAACAGACTTTTCATATAAACAAGTCAGAAAAAATCAAGTTCTGACACTTTAGGGAGCAGTGAATGCTTATAGTAAAATAATGTTTGTATTTTAAATCACTGGATGCATTTTCAGTTGATAAAGGTCATTTGAATGGCCAGAAAAAAATAGAAAAATTTGAGTAAATCCATTGACTTTGAAAAATATTTGAAGAAAGACTATGAGAAGCCTCTGTCTGTACATTCATGTGCTTTTTAACATCATACCACTCCCATTTTGCTACATGCTACTTTCCTTATATCCTGGAATTTAAAAGCCCTTTTGTAAAAAAAAAAGTTTGAACCGTTATGTTTTTGACAAGGAATTAGCATTAATTTTGGTTTAGTGTTGTGTGGAGGAGCTAATGGGCCTGAACAAACTACAGCAATTACGGCTAAATTACATTTTTATTGGCTCGTATAAAACAGGTTGTAGAAATAATGGTTCTTTTTAAATTCCATACACTCAACATTATTACATGAGGGCCCAGTAATCCATGTATGCATGTGCATATGTGTGTGTGCGTGGGTACGTTGGTCTTTGTGTTGGTGGGCTGGGGGGTATTGCTTTACTGTATGAAGTACTATGTGTGTCAGTTTGTTTGCAAAAGAGTGCTAAGCGAATTCATTCTGATTAATTGACTGATTGATTGATTGATTGATTGATTGATTGATTGATTGATTGATTGATTGATTGATTTTTCAAGTCTTTTTGCTACAATAACCTAAAACCTCATCTTTAGCCAAAACGCAAGAGAGAGTGGTATCAATCTTCAACTAAAATTAATATATATTTCAAAAAAACCTAAAGATTATCATAAAACTGGACCATGATGAGAAAATGTTAAACAATGTGAGGGCTATTGCAATAATGTTTCTTTCATTTACCATCAGTGAAATAAATTTCACTGCATTATCATGTTCTATAAATATCCCATTTTATCTCATAAAAAATTATTCACAAATTACCTTTTAGCAAATCATGAATATGTACAATTTCCGTGGTACTTATGAAACATTAAAATTGTTTCATCGATGCATATGCACAATATTTTTACTTACTCTGACCAAAGTTTTTAATGCCTCAATGTAACCAGACTCATGAAATATAAAACTGTAAAATTTCAACATATTTCTGGTTTGCAGAAAGGTACAATGTCAGCATTATTTTATAGTGTGTGGTTTGCCCTGTTACTCTTGTTAATTCATGAATCCTGGTGTCTTTGGTAGTATTGGGTTTTGGATTTTTGTTTATTTTCTGTCGATGTGTGTTTGTTTGTATTTTTGGGGCAAACCAAACTTAATATAAATTTATCACTTCTTAATGTCAGTGAGTCTGTTAAAATTAGTGTAATTATGAATAAAGCTTACAAGAAGACTTCCTGTTCACCTCATATGACTTTCCCTCCTGATTTCCTGTACTATTAGTCCTGGCTTGCTCCGCCACTGTTACCACTTGATTCACCCCTTCTCTTTTCACAGCCCTTATCTGTTTGATATGATTCTCTCTAAACAGGAAACCAGTAAATGTGGTAAGCAAAGGCTTATACCCATGCACACCCAATTAAGACATCAGGGGTATATCAGTTAGCTGGTGTTGTCAGAGTACCAGTGAGACACATGTGGAAATGTAAACGGCATGGGAGGAGAATTACATAACAAAACAGGCAGGTTGTGGATTAGTCTTTTTGAAAAAGCACTTATTCAGGGAAGCAGCTTGACTTTGATGTCACATGAAGAAAACTTGTATGCAGTCATACATCTGGAAGATAGCACATAATTGATATCTCTTGGGATCTGAACTTGTATATTACTTTGCACTATTCCCAGTGGCCTTGTAGTACTCTCTAGGAAACTATAATTACAGTATGTCAAGCCTTTCCTGTTGATGTTTTTTCACCCAGGAGCCCACATGAGAAGGTGGCATCTGAATAGTGTTGTTTTTGGCAGCCTTTTTTTAATTTTAGTTTTAGTCTGGTCTTGTGTCAAACTGTCATTTTATTTTTTATTAGTTTTAGTCATATTTATACTTGTTTTAGTCTAGTCAAGTTTTA
>JAQNCA010000014.1:25601166-25624353 GCA_029783725.1 Acanthurus tractus
CTAAGAGTTCATTGCTTCAACAAACTCTCAGCAGTGCAACCGCATCAGCAGTTTCAAGAGTCGGGTTTGTTGAGAGTTTTGTGGCTGTATGTGTAGAGTCAAATGTCCTGTTAAAAAAATATGAAGTTACATCTGTTTGTGGTCAAACACTGTTAAAAAGGAGAAAATCTGACCGAGTGAAAACAGCTGCTTTCTTCTAAGACTGCTCAGATGTAGACTGTGGGTATTGGCTTGCCATTTTTCAGCTGGAATTCTCAGCAATATGGAAATTACAGATTTCACAGGGCTCTACTACAATAAACACCTAAATGTGTATTCTGGATGTTTCATTGTAGTAGAGCAGGATTTGAAGACATGCCATGGAGGCAAAATAGCCCCAAATCCTTCAAATTGACCAGAGCATAGAAAAACGATGTTTTCCTCTGTAGTGTCTCTCCTTTTGTGCTTCTAGAGCAGGACCACAGACCTTCACTGCCTTGAGGACAGTGACTCCCTGGAACATCTCACTGGAAGAGTGGGGGGAAGGCGTCCCTCTGTAGCCATCACCTTTCAGAGCAGCTGCCTGTGAAACATGCAAAACATCAAATCTCTGACATAATGGACTGACACATACAAAGAAAACACACACTCACTTAGACCTTCAAATTTCAAAATTGTGCATTAATGCCAAACTCTAAGACAGCTGTGGCACCGCTGACATTTTTGTCATTTTAGCCCTAACAGAGCTGTAATAACTCTAAAATGTCAAGTTTGACTGCAGAATATTATTTCTTTAAAGGACCATTGCACTGCTTTTTAAAACATGCATGTAACTTTAAATTATCTGCTATTTTCCAAAGGCACAATATATTTTTAGATGTTTTTATATTCCCAATAACTTTTACAAAAGCTATTCTTCTACAGACCTGACATTTCTTTGGGCTAAATTAAATACACAAGTAAAGTTTTTAAGAGTTAGATTTCATGCTGAACTAAAATGAATGGAGACACTGGCTTAATAGTGTTGTAGCTTTGTATATTATTCACTCTGTTGCACTACAAAGACAAGTTTTTTAATTTTGTTAACATAGTTAACTTGAGGGTTTTGAGTAACTTCATTACATACATTGGAGAGGCGCTGCAGCTCCCTGCACTCATCTTCACCGATCACTCCATCCAGCAGCACCCGCTGCGTGCCATTCAGCTGATTGGACGTCATGGTCACCTTGATGTCATCGGGTAATAGAGTAACATCTGAAAGAGACAGGTCACATGATCAAAAAGAGGAAAGGTTTGACTTTTAAATATGTGAACTCTCTCAGGTACATATTTTATTTAAGTTTAGTTTTTACACTAGTTTTATGTTGTAGTTTTGTTTACATGTGAACCATCAGAGTAAACCATGAGGCTCTGGGGAATGAATGCACCAATGACTTCACATCGGATTGACCAGTAATCTAGGAGGGATATTTACCTTCTGGTGGTGCTACAATCTTTGCCAGTTCTGAAGAATCCTTCTTTTTCTCCTCAACCAGAGTCTCAATCTCCTTCATTAGGTTTCCTATCTCCTCCGTGATCCTGGCTGCAGTCTCTCTGTCAGCTCTGCAACAAGCACAGGTAGAATGAAGGAGGCCTCACTTTAAATATAAATTTGCTCTTGTCATGCTCTAACATGTGTGAGGTGATGTCTCCAATCTTACTTTTGCTTGTCTCTCAGTTTCTTGGGCATGACATCTTCAGGAGTCCATGTGTCCTGCGAATGACAGTAAAAGCACAAATCAAATACTGAGCTGCATGAAACAACTGCAGCAAATAAGCAAAATATTAAAGGATGACAACTGATTTCTTCACTCACCGGATCCACAAAGGTGACTCCGAAGGCTTCGTACCCAAAGTAGAGAAGCTCTTTTTCCAGTATAGACTGCTGAATGTACAGTTTCACCACCTGGAGGACAAAAAATCAGTTAAACCTTGAATGCATCCGTTAAAAACTAGAATCAGTTGAAAAGTACAACTTTTGCATATCAACCTATAAATGACAACACCTCAAATTCTGGATAAATGGTTAATTGATGTTAGCAAAAGCCTGTTGCTTATGGAGCACACGATTTCTGAGGCCAGCTCATGCATATCTTCACAAATTCAGTATGACTCCAAATAACTTAAAACTTATTCTATTCAGTCAACACGAGGGCAGCTTGCTTTTACAGCTGGATCACTAATCTCTAGGCTAAGTCTAACTGAAACAGAACACTATTCCTTTAAAACTGCCTACATTTTATTTATTTTCTCTGTTCTGCCCTCATGCAAAATACAGTTTTTTTGCAATGGTGAGTCTGGTAGTGGTATGGGATACTATATTCTCTCAGTAGTGTTAGGTGATCAAACACAATGACTTTGAACTGGTCCAAAATTTGTTGGAAAAACCACACTGACAACTTTTTCTCTGTTTCAACAAAGACATTTTCTACTGCCAGTTTTTGGATGAACAGGAGACTACATTTAACATTTTTTTTGCTGCTTGTCTGCACATTGGATTCAGCAGGCTCCTCTAAGGACAGCATGACCCCTAGTGGACAAACCAGGAACCGCAATACATCTTATTGAAATATTGGAGATCATGATCTTCTCTTAAAATATCACACTTTCACATAGTCATCTCTGGCTGGATAATAATAACAATAATAACACCTTTGTGTAGCATAAAATGAAAGGCTTTTTTTTTGCCCTGAACTTTGCCTTACATGCTCTGGACAAAATGCCCTGCCTTCCGATTGGTTAAGTACCCTGTCCACGATACAGTTACTCTTTGAACACGGATGCATTATTTTTCTCTGTGTAGATACAATTTTGGGTCCCATGTGGGGGAAGCAGACTCAGCCACAAACTATGGGTCTTTTTTGGGGACATTGTTAGTCCTAACAACAAACACTAAAAAGATAAAGGGGAGACAGAGATGGGGGGTAACAGAGAAAAAAGCTGTCTAGACATGAAGTAAGGATAATGCAGTTCATGGTCTGCACCTTAGCCCTCAACCAGTGACATTTACAATAGCACAGTTAAGCAGCTGACATTTTTGTACTTGTCAGAAGCTCAAAGCAGGTGTGTTATCAGTAATATTAACAATGACTCGGTGAGCCAGCATGCATAACAAAAAAAGACCCTGAACCTAATGCAGCTATTGAGATTTATTCAATAATTTGATCATTTACGCCTGTTCGTTTCCTATTGTGACACGTCAAAATATCAACTATGGAGCCTGTCTAACCTACTATAGAAGAGGGAATTGTAAAGTGATATGAATTGTAAAAAAAAATTAGGTATTTAAATATGATTTTAGGTATCAGGAAAAAAAATGTGCTTTCAGCAACAGACTTTGCAGTTGCAACTGGCTTAATTTTGATTCCTATAGAAAACAAAATAGACAATAACTATAAAAAATATATTAACATATCTATATTTACCAGACTGCATTCATATTTTTACAGTTTTGCTGGTTCTTTGTAAGATGAAGGTTGGCTGTTTTGTGTATCAACTATTCTTACACTCTGAGTGCTTTTTGTTCCAAAACTGAGCATGAGCTGGAAAGTGAGTTCAGTTGTAAAAGCCAGAAATCTTCACGGCCAGAGAAATAATCACTTTATCATTGGTATTGCTGAACAACCCTATTAACCCACTCGAAATAGTGTATAATACAGACATTTAGTGCTAAAGGCAATAAAATTCTTACTTTATGCTTCTTTACAAAAGCAGAAAACGTATATGTGCTTTTTTAATGCCTCTTTTATGCCCTGGAGTACCTTTGAATACTAATGGATGCAAATTTTTTTATTTACTACTAATTGATATGGATTAGGTTAACACATAGATAAAACTATCCACACTTTAAAGATGTTTTTGACAAAATTCTCTCCTAATTAAAGAGTGTGCTAGATTGACTGTACCTCTCTGGCTGATATGGCTTGTGCCTTGTCTTCACCCAGCACGGCAGAGTAATAGGCCAAATTCTGGTTCATCACCTCATCATCAGGGTGGAACAACAGGAAGGTCTTAGCACACTCTATGGCCTGCTCATATTTCTCACCTGGAGAGAGGGAGTAAAAGCAGAAGAGAGAAAACAACCGGTAAGACATCTCCAAAAGCTGCTCCAAAGGCAAACTGTTAGAGGAGCACTCCACTGATTTTACACATGAAGATCAGTTTAGTTATTGTTAGGAGTTCTACTCCAGCCTGTGAAAACACACATGTTATGACTTCTGTGGTTTTGAATTGGGCAAGCAAGAAAAAATAGCCCTGACGACATTGTCTGGGTTTTTTTTCTAGCCATTAACAGCAGTGGTCTTGCAGTCAGAAACTGAAGGGCACCAAATCACACAAAGTACCAACATTTCACATAATGTAGCTTTTAGGTTGATCAAGTGGTCTTTTAGGAGACATCTGTACTGCATAGTTGAGATACTTTTGAGGCTGAAAGGCTGCAAAGGTTTTCTCTTACTGTTTTTTAAAGGGATAGGCTTTATGTCTATGATTGAGGCACCCTGTGTCATTATAATGAGGAACATGCAGTGTTTTTTCCCAGCATGGTGCAAACCCTACAGTGAGTTAATCTCTGTAGTTGTAGTTTGAAATTTTAATTCCAGCATCCATTATAGTCAAGGACATCAGATGACTCCTCGGCCCAGGCTGTGAGACTCACTGTTGTAGTAGGAGAACTGCAGGTAGTTGAAATGTGATGGGAGGAAGTTCTCAAAGGGCTTGTCTTTGCCAGCTGTTGAAGCCAACTCAACTGCACAGTTCTGCTTACAGTTCAACACCTGCAAGTAGTGGTCTGACACACACAAACCCACATTAAGACAAAGGAAAAAGATCAGCAAGTTGTCGACTTTTATGAATCTTTTCCTCACAAAAAGCTTAAAGACATTTAGTCTCACCTGTCATGCTCTGGAACAGGTCAGCGCTGTACTCCATATAGTTGTATCCATCATAGTTGTAGGCTCCCTCACACAGCACTCTGCACTCCTTATTGGCAGTGAAGTACTCTTCCACAGCCACCTCAAAGTGTTTGGCCGCCAGGCCAAATGAGTCGTCACTGTAGTAACTCTTTCCCAGCAGGAACTCTGCCTGAGGAGTGAACAAGTAAGCATCCGATCAGGTGGCTTATGGTCACCAGTGCAGCAAAGATGGTTTTGCATAACATCAGTGGTCTCATTTCACATACAAGTGTCCTTTTCTGGGTAACGATAACAAGTTTGTCAAGCAGGAAAAAGCACACACTTTAGAACGTTTTAAGTTCAAATCCTTCTTTGTTACATGTTCTTAACCCTATACAGACCCAATACAGCAGTAACAACAAAGTATGCAGTCCTTCATCTGAAATGACTTAAAACACTTTGAGCTGCCTTGAGTGTGAATGGAGCTAGTTAAATAAACTTAAAGTAAAGTTGTTGGTACAAGCAAGCTCAGCAGTGAGCAACATGCAAAAGTGCAGATGACTTTAGCATTTTTTTTTGTTTTTGCTGTGCTGGACTAGAGTATGTTCCCTTAAAACAAACTGGTAATCTTATCTACCTTACCATGAAGTTTGTAGCCCTGCTGGGTTTAATGTGGGTGCTGCACAATACTCCTTTCAAAAAGCAGGTAATCACCCCCCCCTGTGAAGACTGGAGACTCTACAGAGGAGGAGTTTGCACTCACCATATGTGTCCTGGCCTCCAAGTCTTTGAAGTCCTCTTCCTGTACTCCTGCCATCATCCTGTAGTACTCCAGGTTCTGTCTCATCTCCATGTGATCTGGGTTAGCCAGGAAGAATGTGTTGGCAGCTGCCACTGCCTTGTCCAGTTTATTGATCTGGGAAAACACACAGGGGGTCAGCTCATCCTCTCTGATTGAAGGGTGCTCATCATTGAATTACCTTGATAAAAAACTACAGACCCTTACTGACAGGAGCATCCTATTTTTTCTCTTTTAGTGGGCCAAGGGGGGTGTGAGCGGATGTAGAGCTGGTGAGCTTCTGGTGCAATGTAGAGCCAGAAGAACAGCAAGCAGTCTGGTTTATCGACACCCAACTAGGCTTTAGTCTATTCAACACTCTAAGTTAATACAACAATAAATTATTTTTTGACCACTGTGGAGCATTAGAAATACCTAATAAGGACAACAGTCATATGGTGTATCACCTTATGGCTGATGTCAATCTTAGTTTCAACAGGTAATTTACACCCATCCAGCATGGAAGGAAAAATACACATGCATTTGAAGTCATGTTTCCATTCACCAGGTGAAACTAAATACATTTACTCTCTTTGAGCTCTGTTTCTGGTCTTTACTAGCTCCTGAGGCAAAAATTTTGCCCTTTAGCTGCTTAGTGTTCCACCAAATATGATCACTATCAAAGCTGGTCACGATCTTTGTTGCTAGTTGCAGTTTGGGGCTTGGCAGTTAGCACACAGTGAACTTTATCAGAGTTTTTCACTGAAAAGGGTAAGAGAACCAAAACAGTAAAGCTGGACTTAAAATCGAACAAGGAGCTAAAAGACTAGACTAATTAGACCAAACCTTTAATATTGAGTTTGAAGTTCAAGTAATTTGCTGTACCGCCGCTGGATCCCCAAAATCTACGTCCTAACGTCAGACTGCACAGAAGCTGACTCCACCTTAAGACGTGGCATGGCTGTCGCGGTTTTGGGGGTTGGGGCATTTACAGTCTCCAGCTCAACATCAGCTCAGTACATAATCTGAATGAGATTTCAAGTAGAATGTATTTTGTGAAATGTGTTTCACCTTGTTTTGGGCCTGTATGTTCAGAATGACTTTATACTGGAATAAAAGACGCACCTCTGTTTGGTACCATGTATTTTATAACTAGACAGCCATGACTGGAATCACAGCTTGCAACTTTTAGATTTTAGTACTCTAAACTTGATAAATACCTTAAAATATGCCACTTGTAAGTAATTATACGGGCTCCTCTTAGTAAACTCCAGTTGTACGTCCTCTGTGACTTGATGCATAGTTGGTGTGCCCAGTTTCTCAGTTTCGCAGGAGTTCACACAGTCTGCCCGTTTCAGGATCTTCTGGAAGAAGCCTAGATCCTCCACAGACCCGGTTCCCGGTATGGGTATTCCGAGAGCGGTCTGGTTAGCGCAGCTCAGCCGGCACTGGACCTTCACGTTTCGAACCGTGGCTTTGTTCCTCAGCGCCTTCTCCATGTTCAGTATAACCGACAACCAATCCCCCTTATAGTAGGCTTCCACCGCCGTATCGAAGAGGAAATCATAGGGCTCCAAAACGAAGTGATTGCTCAGATCCGAGGTGCACAGTGGAACAATGAAGCAGGAAAATATCAACGCATAACGGGACTCCATGATCCTGTACGTCAGGCTGTGCAGCGAGACACCAGACGGAACCAAAAGACTGCCGGTGAGATGGGCAAACTTCTTTTTCCAACAGTAACTTCTCTGGAGGTGGGGTTTGAACAGTTGGTGTCCCGGTAACACCCTCTCTGCCCCCCATTCCCAACATGCACACATTTCAGTCGACTGCTGTAATACAGTGGCCTACATAGTGGTCTTTATGTGGGTCTGATGTGCAGGAAAATGTAATTTAATTTACGATTGACAAGGAGAGTAAAATATTGTGAAAAAGTTGTTTTCAGCCTCACAGCACCTCAGTGAATCCTGCAAACCACCCTTTAACCCAGAAAAAACTCTCATTTTCATCATCTTCAACATTTTCTCTTTCTGTAAGACCAAGTTGTTTATTTACAGACCTCCGAATGGAAAAAATGATAGTCACAATTTGAGTTAAGACATATTTGGATATTGTTATATGGCATAGTGTTTTCCCCATAGTTTTAAAAGTTGCATCACAGTAATGTTTTCTAAGCTTATCAGACTTGTAGCTGTTCCTGCGTTACCCAGTGACTCATTATGTACACATTTATGATCATATCTCACTGACAATATTTTGTGAAATCATAGTCATTCCCACAGAACTACAACTAATAATATAACATTTTATTTGAAAACACTTATCAGGACACCAAGGTTGCTTCACACTTCACAGAAGAGCTTATAAAAAAACATACAAACAAAAAAAGTTTAATAAGTGAATAACAAGACAGTGACATTGGATAGACAAAATAGGACAACAAATATAGGAACGCAGAGCTGCAGGTGTTTTTCCTCTGCTTCTGCCCTAAAAAGCTGAAAAATGTTTTTCTCAAATGTATGAATGTAAAAACAACCAGAGAAGATGTAAGAGCGCTTGTAAAAATATATATTCCCTTGTTCTTGTTGTGATACTTGTTCTTGGTGTAATAACATCATCCACACTTATTTAACAAGATGCCAATTTATTATGAGGACATACTTAATGTAATAAAATCATATGTTCTCAAAAGTTACGTAGAATAACCAAATAAAACAAGTTTATCTGCGCAATAAAAGTTAGAGACATTCTTTTGTGACTTAAACCACTTCATCTTTCTCATGTTTTTTTTTAATGATCACGAATAATGTCAAAAAAAAATTCTAATAATTAATTTGTCAGATCACCTCCCCATTTTCACCTTGAAACCTTACTAGGCTGAGGGTCACCGTCAGTCCGTCGGATCTTTATGTCCCCTTGGTTTCTTTTGACTGAAACCGACGTTTTTTTTAATAAATATGACAAATATTGTCATATACATCCAAGAAAACTTTATTTTTGTGAGATGAGATGTCAGCTTGTGAAAAAGGACAGCATCTATTCAGTAATAAAACTAAAAAGCAATGCAGACCATGACTTTTTCTTACGTAGGGAAACCCTGCATGCGTATGTCATGACTAAAGAGAATTATACAAAAGACATAAGATTAGGCCTACGTTATACACTCACTGTTGACAGTTCTGCATGAAAAAATGTCCTCACATCATATTGTCAGAAACACAACGGAAGTGCGCACGCAATTAATGATGCGTTGTAAAGAAAAGAAACAGCACTCAATCCTTGAATAAAACAATTGTTTAAGGTTTAATATTTGCTACAGAACTCTGACTCTACCATACCTGAGGCTGTCCGACGTAGTAGCACTATTTACTGTCAATGAATAATCTCCTTGATTTCTGCTTGTTTAGTTTCTTTCAGTAGACTACGCCAGCAAAATTTTGCTGTTTTTGCAGTGCCTGAAAAGAAATGGATCTAATAACAAAATCATATAGAAATACACACCAAATAAGTCATCATGAATTGTATATAGATGAAATTTACTCATTTAAAATAAATATTTGAACTAAAGGAAAACTATGCAGTACAACTGTTAAGAGTGTTTTATGAAGGCATAGATTCGGACTACTATTATCGTCAAAATTGGGCGGAGATTTAAGACCCCATGACGGTTTGGGGATATTTGGTCAAACCGTAACTGGTTATAAAACTAGTCGGGGGACGAAGATATTGTACTTTTTGCATGCCATTGCAGCGTCTACTGCCAACCATAAGAGGAAGTAGACGATATAAGGTCTGTTAATATCAGAAAGGACACGAACATGGACAGGACGGTCAGTCTTCCCAGTCAGCCCGACAAAACCGCCACAGGTAACAGCAGTTTACTGAATGATTCGTTGTATATAAGCCTGTAACTAACATTACTCCTAATTCTGGAGACTGTTGTTAAATGTCACTCTGTCACTGTTAATATTGACATATTTGGTTTTTTTTAGAGCGTCTGTGGATGAAATAAAGACGTGCAGTCATGATTCCATACACGTAGTCTGCATTTTCTTACAGCTGTTAGAAAGAATACGGTTTATTCGAGTAACTACTGCACTGTTTCATAAGTAATTTAATCGTTTTGTTGTATTCTTCACGGTTGCTGAAATATTATGCAAGCTCAAAGAGGCCGAAGTGCTAGTTAAGTAATACGTTACGATTAATAATTATATTATTATATTTATTGCCTAACATTAGCGCTGTGTTTTGTAATTTGTTAATGAGTAATGATCATAATAGCAGTTGCAGCTGCTGGTCGTGATACTGTAGCTGTAGTAACCTTGGTCCGGAGTAAGTGATGTAACTCAAGCTATTTGTGTTTTGCAGTGACCCTGGTTGAGACCAGCAGCGCCCCCAGCGGGCTGGAACTGGTCAGTTCCTACCAGACCAACAGGTTAGGAGACCCCATGAACCTGGTGGCCCTTGCTGCACAAGTACAGAAGGTGTGTATAAATATATTCTTTATTTGTTGTATTTTATTCAAACTGTTAAGTTATACACTGAAGTAGTTCTAAAAAACAACTTGACATAACTTTGTTTTCAGGGAGATGAATTCATTAGAGCCAATGCTTCCAACAGACTGACAGTCATTGCTGACCAGATCAGATACCTACAGGAACAGGCAAGAAAGGTAAGAGCATCAGCAGAAACACCAGCAAAAATGACCTGAAATGACAAAATATGCCTGTGTCAGAAATGTGCTTGTGACACACAAATTAATCTGTTACTCTTGTTTTGACATGCTTTCAGCTCAGGGCACAATTCTTTTATTTTTCCAGGTTTTAGAAGATGCTAAAAGAGATGCTGACCTCCACCATGCTGCCTGTAACATTGTGAAAAAACCAGGGAATATGTATTACCTCTACCAGCGGCCATCTGGACAGAAATACTTTTCCATTCTCTCCCCTAAGGTTGGTATTACGCAAAAAATGATAGAGCTACTGATAACTGATAGGCTGAGCTGCCTTTTAAAGTTATGTCACCCTGTGTGAACATGAGGTATACAAAAGTGTCAGCACAACACCTGTTACCTAACATTCCCTGAGGGTGAGATGCTTTACATGTCAGTGCCTCATCAAACAGCTGCACCCATTCTTATGTTTATGTTGAAAGTTGAAGTTGTTTGGTGTTCAAAGTCCACGTCACCTCAGAGATGAGCTGATAGAGAGCCATGCCAAGACATAGCGGCTTGGGTTGGGTTTGACTTGTTACTGTTGGTTTGTTTTTCTGTTGATTTAGGAATTTATTTAATCTAATGGAGTTTGACAGTTGTAATCAAGACGGGGAGCTTATTAAAGGGTCAGGAACTAAAAAGGTTGTCTTTTGAATTTGTTTTAAAATACAGTAAAAAATAAAAAAGTGTTTGTAGACTTCCTGCAATAAAATTACTTTTTAATGTTTTTTTTTCAAAGCTTAACCCATGCTGACTCTCTTATAGCTTGTTGGAGTTAAAAAAGGCTGACACTGCTTATTTAATTAATCTGATCATAAAATGCATTTTTTGTGACCATTATCAGTTTTTCCCTTCCAGTCCTGAAAGTCCTATTACATTTTTAAGCTGAAATTGTCCAATTGCTGTCCAAAACCAAAGAAAAGTTATTTTTGTCTTTTTTTTCTTTAAGAAATAATCAATTATTAATTTGATTAAGTTATCATTGAAATTAGTAATAACATTTTTCTGTCAGTGAACTTTAAATGAACAAATTATTTCAGCTCTTCGGATAAAACACTTTGAGTAGGGACAGTGGGTTTGTAAACTAATAAATAGCAGTTACATAAAGAACAAAGTTCTTTCCTTTGACTGAAATGCTGCACATTTCACGGTAGCAATTTTTCTCTGTCCTCTCCTCTAAAGGATTGGGGTCCAAGTAGCCCACATCTTTTTGTAGGAGCATTCAAACTTCAACACGACATGTCCTGGACCCCCATAGAGGAGGTGGAGAAGAGGGACTCAGAGATTGCCATCATGGACAAAATTCTCAGCCAACGGACGGACTTACCATCTTGCACGGGACCCAACTTTAGAGGCCTTACTGATTAGGAGTGAGAGTTGAGGAGTGCTCAACTGTACTGAATAAAGGACTGCAATGTTAACAGCTCATCAGGTGTATGCTGACTAAAGTCTTAACATTTATTTGAACTGTCAAAAATCCAAATTTGGATTGAAATCTAAGCATTCATCTTTGTTACTTTGACACAGTCAATTACATACTGCAATACTGCAGCGTATGTTTGTATACATATTAGTTGCTGGATGTATGCAGTTGCAACCTCTGGGTGCTTTTCTAAAACTGCAAAATATTAAATTGGCCTTTTGCGAGTCTGTGCTTGGACTTCTTACGTAGTTAAAAGTTTTAAAACAATGGCTCATTGGCCTTCATCAAACCTCTTTTAGCCACATTTACTTCATCTTGCCGATATTCATCGCAGGCTGCTCATTTGGCCATTCTTCTAAACAATTAACTGCTGTGTTTCTGCTCACTGTTTAATACCAGAGGACAGTGTCTGTATGTTGGACACACATCATGATTAAGCATTGTCTGCAAAGCTCTACTATTATTTTATAAATTATTCTCTGTTTCTACTTCCAAACTTGCCCCTGGCAGTTGTCTACCTCTTCATCGCCTTTGTTGGTGTGTTTAGCAACAACTAATGCAGATAAGCAGTATGTGAACCAAGTGTAAAAACAAAAAACAAAAAACAGACAAAATTTCAGCTGCTGCCAAGAAATGAGTCAAGTCTGTTCGACTTATCTTTTACATCCTTAACTCTTATCCTTTGCCTCCAAATGCACATGATTATGTCATGCTTTATGTGGAATGGGAAAATCAAGGATTACTTCCACATCATAATAAGAAAAACACAAGGGTCTGAACTGTCATAACAATAATTATTTGAAGCTTAATAAATTGAAAAAATGTTTGAAATAATGTGTCTTTGATCAGTCTTGAGAAGCTTCTGTCCTGCAGATCATCATCTTGTTGAATGCAAATTTAAAAATGCAATCAAAAACTTGTTTTCATGAAAGGAAAAGTTCTCCATCTAGACAACAAAGAGGTGTCTGCAATTTATTTTTACAAACACTGATTGCTTCACAAGTAAGGAACTGACGCTGAGAACCGCTCTTTCCCAATGAATGCATGTTTTTATGATAAAATCTACATTTTGTGAGAATGTCGAATTTTTCAATTTTTTGTGAACACTGGAGGTTCATTTAGCAAGATTTTGAAGCATGTACAAATACACATTCTGATGTACTGTGGACTTACTATGGGCTGTCTCGTTTGTGGGAGACAGTCTGAAAGCACATTCATTAGTTTCACCATCTAAGTGATTCACATCTCACCTACATTGTGCATATATTTTAGTAAAAGTTGGACAGTTGTAGCAGTTATGGTTTATTAGTTGTGACTCTTTATAAGGTTAAGAGGATGTATCAGTGGTAGAAGTTATACCCAGTCTTTAAAAACCCAGTCAGGCCTGTATTTGGACAGTAACACAGCTACTATAATGTTGCCTCTTTGTAACAGCACAATGGATTTGAAATGATCAAGAAGTGTAGACTTTCAGCTTCAATTCAAGGGATTTTACAAAAATGTTGTGTTAACATTTGGAATAAGAACAGGCATTTTCAGTCTGTTTTTCAGAGACACAAAAGTAATTGGACAGTTGGCTGAAAAGCAGCTTAATAGACAATTCAGGCCTGTTCCCTCATTATTCCATGGCAAATTAAGCAGATTAACGGTCTGGAGTTGATTCTAAAGTTAAATTTAACTTTGGTTGCTGGTCCTTGGAACTTGATGTATGCTGTTTAAATGTTTCAATACAAATGAAGGAAACCTACATCGAAATAACAAACCAGACCTTTGAGACAATGTATTCTGTTTCACTGAAAATAGAATGACTATCTGTGAAAATAGCAGTTGTTCTTAAACAGTTAATGTAATATTTTGCTCAACCCATGGAATTAAACCTGACAGTCTGAACTTCAACCACATCTAGACTGCTTCATCTCAGATCTATTCTGGTTAACAGGTAAAATTACAGAACTTCTATGTCACTGTCCAAATTCTTATGGGCTTGGTCAGAAACTTCACAGGATATATTTAATTTGCATAGATAATTTTTATACAGCAGTCATACAACTTAAGTTGAGCCATGTAACATGCTAATATTCAAATTAATTAGGCATCTGTCTTTGATTTACAAACTTATTAGATGCAAATTGTTGTAGTTGTATTTGGTGAATAAATGACAACATATATAAGCTAACAAATCATTTGTTTAATTTAGGTCAGAATATTAAAGTGCAGTAACTTTATTTTAAATCAACTGTCTTAAGCAATTTAACTTTAGATACAACATGGGTTAGGAAAGTGCCGACAAATTGAGAGATTTTGTTAAAAATGAGCTTTTTTAAAATTAAAAACACGGCAGTAAGAGGCAATTGCAGTTAATCCTGAGTTTCTTCCTGTGTGGATGTGATTGTGTGGAGATAAGAACCCATGTGAGGAAGAAGCTGCCAGTTATCAGTGGCTATGTCAAAGTGCACGGCGTCTTCTTCTGGCCTGATCTTCAGCAGCATGTGAGACAGTGGCGGGAGGAAGATAAGCACTTTGAACTCTTTTTCATCAAAAGGATCTGATACAAGGTAGGGTAGGAAATGTTTCTCCACCATGATCTTTAGAGCTGCCTCCTTCAGCTGGCAGCAGAACAGGCTGGTGGCATAGTCTGCAGGGTCCTTCTCTTCACTCTTAGAGCTGATTTCATCCCACAAACCCTCAAACAGGCTCAGCTTGCAATCTCGTCCCCAGGACAGGGGAGCAATTGGAACAGTGAAGACCTGCTGGAAAGCAACATGGATATCAGGCAGGACAGTAAGCCAGGAGAGCCCGTCCTGGGTTGTGAAGATGGCACTGGCCTGCAGGGTGGTGGGGAAAGGCTTTCTGGGCTTCAGTCTCAGCCTCACCTTTGGTGATGGTCTCTCCTGGAAGAGACATGGGACACTGATGTCGCTCAGCTCTTCATAGTGGTCGTCTGTGAGGCTGAAGTGGAGGCGGATGCTGAAGAGCTGATTAAAACAAGGGTCATCAGCTTCAGTATGAGTCAGCTGGTAGTTTAAAATGATTTCGGAAGCAAAGCTGGGGTCCTCAAACTGACCTCTGTAGACTTCTAGAGCTGTGTCCCCCTCTCCTGTTTCACTCTGTTTACGGTCTCTTTCTTTATCAATTTGTATTTCTTGTTGTATCTCTTGAGCTTCAGTCAGCCTGAATATGGCTTTCTCTGTCTGGTGAATGGTTAGCATGCTTGTGAGCCCCTCCCCCTCAGCCATAATGCAGGACAGTGTCCGCTTCTTCACCTGCTGTCCTCCCTTGGTCAAACCTTCTGCCAACACTCCACCCAGCTTCTCCCGGGACAGCGTGGTCAGGAGGGTGTAATATAGGCGGGCGTGGTCCTGGATGTCCGTGTCTCCATAGCGGCAGGTGAGATGCTGCAGGATGTCAGCCAGAGGGGTGAGCAGCGAGTCCAGGCTAGGGTGGACAAGGAGGCGCCGGCAAACTCCCAGCAGGCTGCTGCCCAGACGCCACTCACCACTTACACACAGGGAGGAGGAAGATGGAGTGATGATGCTGGACAGGAAGCTGAGGGTGCTCTGCTGGCAGATTTCTCCTTCCTCTGCCACTCGAGTTAACATCTTGAGGTGCCAGCTGAGGTCTTGTAAAGTGAGCTGGGCGAGTGGGGCCTTTGTGATGGCTCCCTGGAGGGCCCTGAGGAGCCCCACGGCCCAGCTAGACTCAGTAAACTTGTCCTGGGTCCGGTCAGCCAGGTTGATGAGATGTGGAGCCAGGTAGCTGTGGTGAAGATACAGCTTACACAGTTTCTCCATCAGGCTGTTGGAGTAGCGCTCCACATGACAGAAGTAGAAAAGGAAGAGAAAAGCAGCTCTGAAAAAGGTAACAACAATCTCCCGGCTGCCTCTGTTTTCCACAATGTGTAACAATGAGGTGAGGTGTTCGTAGAGGTATGTAAGCCCCCTTCCCTCCTCCCCTTCCTCTCCTGCTTCCTCCTCTACGCAGACTAGAGACAGCAGGTTGAAACGTGCCAGCATGGTGGTGCTGTCGTTGAACACAGTGGGCATCAGAACCAAGGCTAGCCGTGGAGTCAGTAGCACGGGGAGGGTCTCGTCACAATCGCCACAGCTGATAGGCCGGTTCTCAGGAAAGTGCAGGATACAGTCCATGTAAAAAAGCTTCTCGGGTGTACTCAGCAGTGGGTGCTGGGAGAGCACGACCAGTCGCTTGAGGATGAAAGCTTCGTCCTCCGCGCTGAACAGGCTGTCAGTGAACGCACACTTCATCAGCAGGGTGGTGTGAAGGAGGCAAACCTGGAAGGAAGTGAACAAAGACAGGGATAACCATCATCTCAAACCTGTGGAGTTTAACTTAAAGCTGCGCTCTGCAGAAGTCCTATTTGATCCTTTGAAAAGGAAAAATTAGATCATCTCAGTAAAAATCAGTAGCCCCTTTTACACACCACGCTGAAGGCAAGAATGTTGCTACCAATAAGCTTCTCTGTCTATATAAAAGTTAAAAAGGCAGAATGAGGGTGCTCTTCCACCTGTGAACCCACACTGAGGTACAAACAGCTCTGAGTCGATGTGGGTGTAAAAAGGCTAGTAGGACAGTACAAGGGTCTGACATTTTAAAGCTGTGTTAAATAAGTGACCCAACAGCAAGGAGAAACAGCTAGTTAGCAGTTAATTCAAAGAAAAAAAAGGAACTGGAAAATATCTGCAAATTGGGGTGACGACAGGCTCCTTGTTGCCCTGAAAGAGGACCAGATTAACCACCATATAACACAGATAGTAAATGATTGTAATTGCCACAGTAATAACACTAGGTATTGACACTTCTGAGTTACACATTTGTGTCAGACTACTTCCTTCCCTAATGCCAGCTTGCTCACTCAAATAACACACTGGGGCAGCATTATGTAAGTGTTTTTGTTCAGTGTAAAGAAACAAAGGTCGTGTGAAATCTCATTGTTCAAAGAGCTTTTGAGTTGCTTCCTGCCAGTGTTCCACTGAGGGGGGCGACAACTTTACATTGAAAATTGAGATTTTTAAATCTTACACATAGAACCTTTAATATTTCATTAAGTATTTCCTGAAATACCCTCTTTCACTTTCTTGTTGTAAGTTAGATCAGTAGACTGATACCACTCTCATATCTGTATGGTATATACCATATGTATGCATATGTTGTAGGCGCCAGCAGCCAGTTAGCTTAGCATGGTGAAATGGTGGAAACATAATCCACCCCAAGGAGCATTAATCAACATTAATTAGCTTTACTTTTAGCATACATACATGAGTGGCATCAATCTTACTCTTTGCAAGGAAGAAAATAAGCAAATATTTCAAAATGGCTGCAGTTTAAACTGATACAACCACTGATCTTTTGTTGCACCTAAAGCCACTTTTTACCATAGTATCAACCACACTTCCAACAGACATTGCACAAGGTGTGTGTGAATAAATAAATAAATACACAAATACTATCAAATTAAATCAAGGGTTTTGTTTAAGACAGTTATTCACAGACCTCAGTGTGGACACTTTTTAGTGGAGCTACTTTGTGCTACTGTGTAAGAGATGTTAATAGGGTCTCTTATCATTGCATTATCTTGAGTAATGAGAAGACACTATGAAAAACAAATGTTGAGTTTTTTAATACATAATTTTATAATGCTGTAAGCACCAATAACCAAACTCTATTTTGGTCAGCTGTGGATGCAGAAATCTAAGTACTAGCAGATATATATGTCTTAACTAACTCAGATGAGACTACTGCCCTAAAAAGAAGAACTCCTCAAAAACCATGTAAATTGAGTAAAACATTTCGGAGTAACACGAACACTCTTTTTACTTTCTCAATCAGTCACAAACCTCACTTGTGCCGAGCAGTCGCAACAGCTGAGCTCTGAATACAGCTGGAGGGACACCAGGCACCATGGCAACCACCTCTATCAGTCTATGCAGCAGTACAGCCTGACACAGAGGAGTGAGGAGGTAGGATTCCTCCAGGAGGGAGGACAGGACTGAACGCAACTCCTTACATTCAGACCCGGTCTGGAGGGTTGGCACTGTACCCATGGGTCCCAAGATGAGAGAAGACAACATGGCTGAGTCTTTGTCATTCTTCTGGCCTACGTCCTGCTCTGCTTCAAATGCAACTAAAGTATTTTCTCCAAGAAGAGCCTTCAGGTGCTCAGCACCAGCTCCAGTTTCCTGGGTGAGCTGATACACAGCATTTCTTAACACCAGAGTATGAAGTCCTGCGTAGGCCTGGTGGAGCCGGGAGGCTTCACGCTGCCGAAGCCCGCCTAAGAGCTCAAGGCGCTGGGAGAGAAGGCCAGGAGAGCAGGCCTCCAGCTCCCGCAGGCAGTCACAAGCTGTGGCTCGTAAAGAGCGACGAGCACCATCACTGTGGAGGTCACTGGTGTCCTGTGCTGTCTGAAGGAGCAGGTCCAGGAAGTCTTGAGATATACGGGAACGACTGCATACACAGGAAGTGCAAACTAGCACAGTGGTGAGGGCCAGAAGGAGGTGACAACAAAACTTGATAGACTTAGGAGGACACTGAGCGAACACTGACATGAGCTCCAGGGCTGTCTCCTCACCCACTGAGTCTGAGGGACACAGTAGAGTGGGATGCTCACATAGTGGGGACAGCAGGAGGACCTATGGGTGAGGAAATTTAAGAGATATGGACCCATCAGTTTTAAATTGAACAGACTACTGGAAACTAAATCAAATCTAAAGACGTTTATAATCATTATCAAGTTTACTTCTTATTTATTTTCCATAATTGACCAACTTGTTAACATTTGCAACTCTTCACTTTCCTGGTTTTAAGACACATACAGCCCCTTAACTGATTCATCATTGCGCTGAATACAGCTGCCTCAGTTTAACTAAAAATCTTTAATTAACATTTTTTTACAAACACAATCTTAAGATTTTTTGTCTTTATTTGTTTTGCTGTTAATAAGGAATAAAGACATTAACCTTTTTTTTCTTTGACTTAAGTTGCGTCTTTTTTCAGAAATATGACTTAAAAATCAATACCTTGCACAGTGACTTATATGGTTGGATGTGTAGGCTTATTTGTAGGTCATAAAGCAGCGAGCAAAAATAAAAGCTTTTCGTTGAATTTTGTACCTTAGTACTGTAACTGACTCTGTCATCTCGGAGCTCCCGCAGCAGCTCTGCCAGAAAAGCCTCAGCTGTTGTCCCCGAGAGGAAGTGAGACGGACTGCGGGAGAAAGCAGAAATCCTCTCGTTCCAGTTTAAGGCCATTACTGCTCAAACCCCAAACGTTCACGGCGAGCAAATTTTCAGCTCAGCGACGCTTTCAACTGTCATTTTTTACACAGTAAACGGTAATTTAAAAATTAAACACGAAGCTCTCCTCCCATGCCCAGCGCTACACGGTGACAGCACCGGGCAGCATTCAGAGACACACAGCTAGCCACCACTGACTTCCGTGTAGAGCATTGACCATTGACTGTAGGCATTGACTGGTGTAGGTGTAGAATCAAGTGAATATTTAAAGTTCGCAGTATGACACTAGCGCCCTCTGTTGCTTCGGAGTGTGGACAACGTTGGCCAAATCAGTCATTCAACAAAACATTCATTTAACAAAAAAAAAAACTGCAAAAAACTATTCATTTAAGCTTAGAAAATGTTTAGGTTTCACTCACCTAAAATGATATGATTCAATTATCAAACTTTTCAAAACCCGATTCAGCTGGAATTACATACTTGACAATATGACCGATTAAGATAACTGACCCCGCAGCAAGAATTAAATATAGGCTGTAGAGAAACTAAAAGATAGGGAAAAATGGAAATCATTGGGGAAAAGGCTAATAGAGCCCCTCTGGAATAATCGTGCATTTTAGAGCTTTATTTTAAGAAAATCGTTACATTTTACAGAAATGACTGTCCCGAAATGAAACCAATGGTTCAATAGCCAGCTAACTGTGCTAGACACGATAAAAAGAGCAGCAGAGCAATCTATTTACTTTTACGATACAAATTGGCGTAGGTTCTGATGGATTATTTGATTTATGACTTTTTAGAAATAAAATGATTAAAAAAAAAGACTTGTGTTGTCTTTCCGTTGTAAATATCTGCCAATACACAATTAAGTCCAATTTTCAATTTATTATACTGTAACTTCAGAATAGCTAGCCCAAATTATAGTACATATATGGGTAGGTATTCCCTCTTAATTTTTTGGGTAAATGAACACTATCCCACTAAAAAGTAGCTGTTGCTCTTTTTCTAGAAAATCTGATCTTTAATTCTTATGTTTTGCTTTAAGACCTACTCTATTTAGATCTGTTTATAAACACACAAAAATAATCACATCTAAGAATACCCAAACATACAAATGCGAATTAATTCCAAGAACCAACGTGAGGTTTTAACTATCGAGTGCTCCAAAGTTTTACAGAATTGGTGCAGTAGAGGGCGCGGGTGAGTGCTGTAGCAACTCTCTATCACAACAGAAGAAGGATAAAGTAACCAATAGGATCCACCACAAAGAAATCAACAAGGAAGTCGTTTTAAGGCGCCAATTTTGTATCTGCCCCGATTTTGAAATTGGCCTCCTGAATTTTGCCTGGATTCAGTTGCCTTACAAATTGCCAAAATGTCTGAAAATACCTTCCCCGTATATCCTGCGGACGCAATAGTGAACTTTTACCGAACAGAAGTTCTGACTGGTCAAGAGGCCAAACACTTCACCAAGAGCGATCTGACTCCTTCTCCAAAGGTAACGTAAACTACTGTTAAGTGTTGGCAATGAATTTAATTAACTTTACACTATGATAAATCGCACATTTCGTCAATATTATAGCGATAAAATGTATATGTTTGAACGGTTTGACAGAGAGTCGCAAACGTGAGTAATGGACTTAAGTTAAGAGCTAACAATAAGTGATAATACATGGAGGGAACGGAGAAATAGAGCCTGACTTGTAAGATATGGAGACGTCAGCCTAAACCATGCAAAACTGTGAGGTTTTATCGTTAGGAAAAAAACGCTGCAAGACTGTGTATCTATTGTGAGTTCTTAGATCAGTAATGGCAAACCACTGTGGTACTGTGGTCTACGGTACTACTGTGTGCATTACCTTGCATTTGAAATAATGCAATGAAAAAAAACAAAGCAAGAAACGGCAAACGCCGTCAACACATCAGTGACATAAGTAATTGAACAATCCCGTTTGATATGAGGACAGTTTTTTCAAAAACAAGTTTCATTAAGTAAATGTTCTCTGTGTTATAAGCAATTATTGTGAAGTGTCTGTATTTTGAGAACTGAGCCCCTGATTTAATATTTTGCACTTTGCATCTACAGACAGCATTTAGTTACTCACCTCTTAGAGACACACTGTAAAGTCTTTTTTAAAAATACCAACTTCATTTGACAAACTCAGACAGAGCAGCAATGTTTGGTTGAATAATCAGTTAGACAATTAACAGAACATTGATTGGCAAATATTTTGATCAGTGATCCGTGGTTTAAGTTATTTGTTAAGTTAAAAACATTAAATAAATATAATTCTAGCCTCTATGCGGGTGTACTGTTTTTCTTGTTATACATGATCTCATTGTCAGAGTAGAAATAATGAGATTTGTGTAAAAAGAGAAAGAATCTTGAAGAAGGAAGGCTACATTACCCACGTCATCCTTTTCCCTGTGGACAGCACTTTACTGGGGCCAGTTTTATTCATTTCCTATCCCCAAACAAGTGCTGTCCACGGGGTATGGCATGGCATGGATATGGGAGCCCTCCTTCTTCAAGACCCCTTCTCACTTTATACAAATCTCCTATTTTACCACCTCAGATGCCACACCAACGCTTAATGCCACCTGTCAAGCACAGTGGGAGCAGTGTGAGGGTCTTAGGGACCATCAGATTACAAAGAAAAATTGACAGCTAGAATGCTTAAGGTCTGCCAGGCTGTAATTGCTGCAAAATGTGGTTATTTTAATGAGGACAACATTTGAAGAACAAAGTCATAATTTCGATTAAAATCATTATTTCTACTCTGACAATGACATCAAGTCCTGTTTATAGCTATATTTGCTATATTTCCTATGCAGGATAATCTTGTGTGTGTTTCCATTGATAACAAGAAAATTCAAAGTGATCCCAAACTTTTGACCGGTATTGTATCAAATATTTTGCACTGAATGTACTGAATTTGTAAAGTTAGTCTTTAATAATGCTCAAATGTAAGCATCTTGGGATATGTGCAAGCTGGAAACATTCAGACAGCTAGGCAAACTGGACAAGATGTGATAATGCCCTCATTATAGATACTGTTTGTAATTCAGCTTTAGTCTTCTGTGGTCAGATAAACTACAGATCAATAATCATTGTGCTCAATCTTTTTTTCTTACAGCCAGAGACAGTTCAGACTTTGTACATGAGAGTGTTGCATCTCCTGTATCGTTTCAGACCTGAGTGCCACTCAATGGTAAGTAGAGTTTACCATGTAACATTTTCCAAGCCTGCATCTAAGCCTGCATACTAGTTCATAGGATCCCTGAAATTACACTGAGCAGTCTCATCATTCCCTTTTGTTCGACTTGCTGTTACTATCAACATGTTAATGTTTATAATGCAAATATTACAGAGTCCTTACAGCTTTTTTTCCCTTCTTTTATATGAAAGTTTGATTTTCTTTTTTTTTTTGGTTTGCCCACAGGTTCCACTTTTGGAGAACATTCAGTATCCAGCATATCATGAGGGGGCAACTGCTATAATGAGCGTTTACATACGCATGTGAGTTTTTCACTTCTCTTGTATTTAACACAATATACGCACCTACTACACAGAAGGAAAGCTATGATGATTTCTAAGAACAAGTTTATGGATATTTATTTATAAATATGAGCAAATCTTAGAAATTCATATGAATGTCGTTTTTGGTAATCTAAGATCATTGCTTAGGAGTTGATGTTGGGATATTACTTCTAAATGGTTGGTGGTCTCTATAAACAATTTCCCTATGCACTGCTAAAATAACTTGATGAAGCCTGTTCTGTACATCCAGACCAATTGGTACAGTTTTGTGCAACTCAATCCTTAGCTACAGCCATTATTAGCTTTGGAAAATACAGTGTGTTGTATTCAGAACATTGCTGATCACAAAATATTTTACCATCATCTAAATGCAGTTTGATATATACATATATATATATAGAAAAAGCCCAGCTGATGATGATGGAAGTCACTGTTGCACATACAACTTCATCTAGCCAACAATTCTTGTATATAAAGTCACTGTGGGCTCTAATTTCGTGGCGCAGCGCAAGGCGGCGAACCCTGCGCAGTGGTAATTTCGTCCAGTGCACCACCGTGCGCAGCCAATTTG
>JAQNCA010000014.1:25662035-25679512 GCA_029783725.1 Acanthurus tractus
TCTCTCTATCTCCCCATTTCAACTCTGTCCTATCCAATAAAGGCCAAAAATGCCCAAAAAATAATCTTAAAAAAAAAGATAGCTGATAAAGAAAGCCAAACATAGCAGTTTAAAACAAAAATAAACATCATACTAGGGACCAAACAAGGCTAGGAAAGAGATATTATTGGACCTGCATTCATCTGGTAACTGGGAATGTGACCCTAAATAAATAGCAAGTGCTTATATTACCATGTACCTGGACATGTATGGGCAATTGTTTGCTATCACATTACAACTTTGTAAGGCCAGTGTGTCAGCACAGGACTGTGTGTCAGTAAGATTGTTTCGGGCTTCTTCTGCCCTCAAAATTGGCCAAACAGAATAATGCAGCTTTAAAAAAAGATTTTAGTTTAAAATGCTTAAATGTAAAATGTACATTAATGTTTGTGGGACACGTAGCACTCATCTATGCCGAGGTCTGCTGTACTGGCCATCCATCATACACATTAAGCTGTTACATACCTGGGAAGAGTATCAAGTTGGCCAGTCACTTGCTTTAAGTTTGTGCCCTGCTTTCAGACTCAGTAATGGTACGAAAGTTAGTACCTTTCCCCACAGCAGGACAGCCTGGTCAAGATCCTCTTCACCTCATCCACCTGCCTCTGCTGATCTCCCGTCCACTTGTCTTCCTCCTCATCAGAGGCTGCCTGGCCCTCCACTGAGCGAAACAGCTGCTCCTCCACTAGACAGCACAACACACATCATTAATCAAAGGTAAGTCGGTCTACTGTGTTCACATCTGTAACCAAACCTTGCCTCTCACTGTTTTCTAAAGCAAACACTACTATTGTTGTAATAAGCAGATACTAGGTGTACAGTGTTTTATTAGAAAGGTGTAAGTGTTCCTTTGACTTTTTTCTTTTCTAAATATGACTATTGTGATTTGATAGCACTGCATTATGTGTTTTCAGGGAGCATGTCTTACTCTTGTCTGGAGTTGTCACAGCACGCCCTGTTGGAGAGCAGCGGTCATGTTGGGAGTCAGAGCAACACCGCTGGCCCGACCTCCTGCCAGCACTCAGCTGCCGCTCTGCCCTGATGCTGCTTGGGAGTCGTAGTTTTGACACCTCTGACCTGAAAAAGAGCACTACAAGCTCAATACAGATGCTTGACTGCGTCTTCATGATCCTTATCTGTTGCTGTGAATGTTTCTGCACATACACTAAGCTCAGAGACGACTGTATTTCTCAAGGAAACTTAAGAATGTCAGGTCCCGTCAAGTGGTATATTTTTTCAACTTCCTGTTTAATTTTATTTGGATCCCCTGACTTCCTGTTTGTGTTTCTCTGTGTCTTGACTTCTTGTGGGTGTGATTGTTCACTGTCTTCACCTATGTCTCATTATCCCCACTCCCTATGTGTATTTATACCCTCCTCTCCTAGTGTGTCTTTGTCAGATCATCTGCGCTTCTTGTCACCAGCGTTCCGGCTCGTTTTCCTCTTGTTTTGACCCCTCGTGCATTTTCTAAGATTCTGATTCCTGGTTCCTGTTTTTTGCCTAGCGATTTTGTACTTCTGCCTGATTTGACTGACTTCCTATGTACAGACCCTTTTTCTGGACAAAACTGTCTTTTGCTAACTGTCTGCCTCAGCTCTACTTTGTGGGTCCACAGCCTGTCTGCTCATGTTCATGACAAAAAAGGCAAATTCCCACGCCAAGTTCTGGTCAGCTTCTACAAAGGAGCAATTAAAAGCATCCTGACTGGAATGGGATGTGCACTCTCCAGGACAGGAAGACTCTGCAACGAGTGATCAAAACTGCCCAAAACATCATTGGTACCCATCTACCAAGCATCATTGATATCAGGGAGGTGAGGTGCCTGCGCAGAGCGAAAAGGATCCTAAAAGACAACGCCCACCCCAGCCACTGCCTGTTCTCCCTGCTCACCCTGCCGTACCACCAGACTACAGAGCAGCTTCCTCCCTCAGGCTGTGAGACTACTTAATGCACCATCTACACTCCTCTGTGTTTAATAATTTTATTTGATTTTTTAAAGAATCAGTTAATCAATAAAGAGGGAACCACATTTTAATTTAAATACAAGCTGTTGTATAATGAACAATAAACTTCCTAGTATCCTTGTATCCTTGTAATACTGACCAAGAGGCTGAAACTGCTCTTCAGATTTGTACAGATGAGAAAAGTTTATTCCAAACAAATTGAAAGCATCAAAGAGAACATATCATGTAGCACAAGGCAGTGTGTATTAAGCCACATCTACAACTGCCATGATAATTTTAAAGAGGCCTGTGATGTTGTATGCCAAATCTGGGTGGGGTAATTGAGGCCAGACATCGTATCTTTGAGGCATTTCTGCAGTAAAGTGGGTCACTGGTAGAATTGTGCCGTTACAGTGCAGGAGTGGCTTGGAAGAAGTCAGGCAAAAGCACACTGACAACATTTTACGCACATGAACAGTTTTCCAAGCTCTGTTACAGATGTTTTCATCCGCACGTTAAAAGATGCATTACACTTGTATTTCATATGTCATGTTTTCTTTTTCTCAAAGACACTTTCGCACATGTGTTCCCGAGCAAAACACTGAGACTGCAGTTTGCACGATCAATCGTTTAGAAATGGTTTGTATTTTCTAGGTTTCTCCTGCTGTCTGCTCTTTTGTGTTGGGAGAAATCCGATAGGGGGCCTTCGTGGATCACAGAATAAGTGTTTCCAGATGATGATGTCTTGCTGGAAAAAAAAGAGAAAATCTTGAGAAAGGTTTGACACAGCCCTACTCTCTTAAAAAGCAAAACTAAAAAAAAAAGGTTTGACACAGCACTACTCTCTTAAAAAGCAAAACTAAAAAAAAGAGGTTAGTCATAAGGCACTCGTGCTTATATTCTGTTGGCACAAGGTGCACTGTGCTGTAACACAACATTATGCCTGCGTCTGTGTGCTCCTTAAGATTCCTTTGTGCAAAATCTAGGAGAACAGACTGACTTTGCTGAAGGTCAATAATTGCAGCATGATTTGAGGCAATCAATCAGAGGGTAGTGTTCGAGTTAGTGGAGGCCAGGGTGGAGGAAAGAAGCAATTCGTTCAAAAGGCCAGCAGCTGCAGTTAGACCAACATGAAACTGGTGCATGGACGTGGACAAACACAAAACTTTGCTGGTTGCTGTGGAGACGCTCAGACTCTGGAATGAACTAGTGGAAGGCTTTTTCAAATGCAGGCTTTGGTGTGACTAATTGCACTTTAATTGACAGTGGTTTTAGGAAGGCTGCAGCCTGTGTCCAGTGAATACTGAAGCAAGGCCACAGATTCTGGCTCCAGCTTTTGACATGCATAGAGGTTCAAAAATGGCTTTGTGTCTCAAGATACAAAGAAGGACTCAAGCTTATACACCCTCACTTTTGAGAACCCCACACCTTCAACTGTCACATGTAAACTGGTTTTAATTTATTTTTGACTGTTCTTGAGATTTAAACTGTTTAGGGAGGGTTTGACAGTGATGAGGTGGTGTTTGGTGATGGTGCTGAATATGTAAATTCCAGCTGAATGAAGACAGACACCTGAAAGTAGTCCAGACAGACACTTTACTGGATAATATGCAGATTGTGGGATGTAGCAGACAAATTTGATCAACATTTCATTAGACAGGCATCATGGTTCTTGCCAATGGACAAAATTAAATGCAGCATGTGTGGGTTTGATCTGCCAGAATGAAAACATCCATGCATTTTCTTATTTTTCTAAGACATAGACAGTAAAATCCCTGCACACTTTTAAGTGTAATATGAGTGGATGTCTTGTCAAAAACTGTTTCTATGTTTATAGGGTTAGACTTCACAAAAAAATACTTCATATTTTTTGCACAAAAGCAATTAAAAAGTGCACTAATCAATAGTGTTATATCAAAGTAAAGGTAAAGGAAGTGGCTAATAATGACAAATCAAGACAGCATAATTTCCTGATTTTGAACTTTGCTTTAGCACAAACATATTTCAACCAATTGTTTTTGATATCAAACTTTAGAGTTTGATTTGGATGCACTGCTTTCATAAATGTTTCCTTATTTTAATGTTTAATTTGTTTTGTACAAATATACAGAATAGATAAATTACAGTGCTGTAATAATGCAGTTTCCCGCAACAGGAAAGCTTTTCTCCTGATACAGCAACTGTATGCTACCTGCTCAGCACCAAACAGTAAGCAGACAAAGTTGAAGATGTGCATATTAAGACAGTCTATTGCTTAACACATAAAGTGCCAGCATTTTTTTCAGTAGTATATAATTTATAACTTAATATATAACTTTGAAAATAGATGAAAATAAAGCTAACTTTCTCATAAATCAGCTCAATAACTAAGTGAGAATTTACATACTTCATAGTTATCGTGGAAGTGCTCAACAAATACACTTGACCATATCCTGACCTGCCTGTATTGCTTTTTCTCAGTCACCTCTTAGTTTATCTGCAGCCAAAACACAATTAAGATTTGGAATGATCATAGTCTTTCAAAGAAACACAAAACCTGAAAGGAACTGTAAGGAAATATGTTACAGCTTCACTGCTGCATGTCACTGTTACATTAGCCTTCACAACAAAAAAGCTATCCCATTTACAATAGGCAGAGGCAAAGGCTGACAACATAGCCTAGTGGTATGGTTAAATATGTTGAAGCAATTTGTAGCATATTTAGGCCCAAGTTTTACTACACAACCCCTACACACAGGAGTAAAATTATACATAAAAAGCTGTACTGTGCCATGACAGTGTATTTCTAATTAAAAGGATTCCGTATTCTGCTCTATTAGCAAATATCTGAAGCCATTCCTCTGGCCTGTGGTTGGTAGTCCAGCCATTTGTTGTTAGAGCCAGGACACCAAGAGTTCTCTCTGTGTATATCACAGAGCTGCGCTAACTGAACTTTCCTTCAACACACCACCCATCACTGTTCCCCCTCCTTCACTCCCTGAAGAGCAGTTTCCTCTTTCAGTTGTCATCGGTCTATGACAGTCTCCTTTCTTTGCAGAGTTAAAAATGAGAGCATGCTGTAAACCTGAGCTTGAACTTGAAGTCCAGCACTTGTTGGTTCCCTGCGGCACGGCAAAGAGCAGTGAAGGGTTATGTTTACTTAGCTGACAGTTATTAATCAAGTCCTCTTGGATCACACCCATACGATGGCCTGTTTTCCGGGATACAAATAAAGCAGCTTCAGAGATGTGATTATTGTTTAGCACTAGCTGAGGACTTAATCCCAAAACCAATGGCTGTGAAATTTACAGAGGGTAGTTAAGCTTTCCTTAGCAGGCAAGGTGCAAAGAAAGCCCTAAAAGACAAACGAACAAGGGTATTAAAAGTAAAGGGAAATATAAAGGGGGACAAATCCAACATGAGTGGGTTGCATAAGTTTATAGGATATTTTGGGTGTGTTGTATTTCTGCTGATGACAGCATACCTCTAAACCAGAGAGAGGGAGAGCAGGGCAGTGGTTCAATGTGAAAATGAGCCCACTTGGCTGTGTAAGTTTTTGAAGGCTGTTCAAGAACAACAGTTAGACATGAGCAGCAGAATGCCATGGGTCCCACACATCCCTCAAGTGTGTCTTTTTCACATTATTTAAAGGGGAGGAATGCTGTGGCAGCACCTGCTCCACACAATGCTGCAGCTCTTGTGCGGAGGCAGAGAAATGGTCTGCAGGACCCTCCTCTCCCCTCAGCTTTCAGGCACCATGCAGAGAACATGAAAAGGCTAGGAGATTATGTATCCCCTAGGCCCTGCCTTTAGAGGACTAGAGGTTAAAGGCATACAGAGAAGAAGTTTTTAGGCGTGTGGATAAAACGAAAAGTGAGCTTTAAACTTGCACACCTTAGACACATGTGCATTGGCATGTCCTCAAGAAAATCCCTGCATGATACAAAATAAGAGCATTTAATCAAAAATAACAAAACTGAAGAATATCAGGATGAAAGATGACCAATGTTCATTATTGTTTCTCCACTCTACATCTTTTCTGTGAGTACAAAAAGAAGATGGAAAGCTCAATGAAGCAATTTCTCCCTTGTAGGCCTTCAAAACAGGTCTGTCATTTCATGAAACAGCTGAGTGTTTGCTTTTTACTCCAGTTGGTAGACTCTCCACCCCCTCATTTCTTTTTGTTCTTCTCACTGTGCTTCCTATTGTCTAATCCCCTGGTCCTTAGAAGCCTATAGGCTGCAGTGACTGATTTATACTCCCTTTACATTATAAATGGAACTAAAAGTTTCACTTTTAGACAGTCTCAGTATACAAAGACTTAAGTGTGCTAATGAAATGTGTGAATCCCATCTGACTCTCAGCATCTGCTGTGTGCTAGCACACAATCCAAAAAAATCACAGACATATTATGCAACAACACATACCGATGACTGCACTTTTTGAACTAACTTCTGCCGGGATGTCGATGGAAAGTTGAAAGGGGATTTTCAAGATGAGAAAACTGCGAATCAATAAATGCTAAAAACCCACTAAAAATGGAAACAAATTAACACACATTACCTCAACCTGTAGTTCTGACACCTTGTTTTATGGACTAAGTAAATAAGCAAGATATGAAGTTTTGGTTAGTGAGTCTTAAAAGTCCTAGTAAACTGATTTTTGTCTGGCTCAGTCTCTTCACCTGTTTCTAATATGCCTGTAGTTTCGTATTTAGTGTTCAAACAAGAGAATGCTTTCAATCTACTCTAACCCTTGGTGACAAAGTGAATAAACATATTTCCCAAATATCCAGCTATTCCTTTAAATTATTCTCAGGAATGCATTGATGCCAAGTGAACCAGCTGTTTTAATAGCATAAGGATACACCATCTTCCTCTGTTCTCACCCTAATTATCACTTTTTAGAAGAATCCACAGGACAGAAGTGAAGCCAGCTGTCACCCACCCCCCAGCTCTGTAACTCTGTATCTCTTGGATCCAGCAGCGCCAAGTTAATCTCATTACTTGTCACAGCAGTTTAGAAATAAGCTGCAGGGATAATGTTACAGTCGATCATTTCAACAGACCCCTTGACACACTACTGCATCTCCAAACCCACCACATATGATCAAAGACACTGAGACAGCATGTTTTAAGATTAATGACTTAATTTGGAGTAACTCAGAGTCACACAGTTTCTAAATGAGATGTAAAGGAGGGCAATTGCGTCTTGCTGAAATCTCAAAACACAACGCCTCAACTGGCACCTTTCTCTCTAAATGTGTCCTTGGCTGAGATGTGACTTAGCAAGCATTGAGGCTTTTAGTAGGAATATTCATGGAGCTTGGTTGCTAAGATCCATAGGATGGGGGTGCCTATGTGGTACTGTTCATTTGGAAGCAGAGTGAAAGAAGTGAGCAGAGATTGATGAGAATGGTCAGTCTGTTGAGGTTCTCACTCAATGGAGCTTTCTTTTGACAAGTCAGAGCCTTTGTGAGGTTGAATTATTTGTCATTAGGGTATCAATGGAGAGGCAATGAAAAGACTTTGGAATATAGTCTGCATAGATTAGTGGAGTTTAGGGTTAAAGGAAGGGTATTTCGGTTGCAAAATCAGTTCTTGAAAATCGTAACAAGGCAAGTAGTAGCCAGAACTTCAATCCTATGCATCTAGATGTGTGTGATGTGGGTTTGATTTCGTAAAAACAGCATTAGGTAGATGTTCCAACCATTTAGACATCTGCTACCTAAGAGAGCCAGACCTGCAGACACAGATTATATGGTTGGAGCAGAGACAACATACACCAAGATAAACATTAAACCAATGGCTTTGTACTTTAAAAGTCCAGCTACACCCTAACTTCTCCCAAATGAATAGTTCTCAGCGGTAGCAGAGCTCAAGCAAGACCAACCTGCCACACACGATGCCTGTTAAATCAACTAAAACACAACAAGGCTGAAAATTGGACTAGTAAACCACATCAAGCCTCCTTAAGTAGCATGGCAGAGGTTTCCAGGCTGAAAGCCAGGAGTAAACAAAGTCATTTTATTCTAGAAGGAATAATAAGTCATTATGGTTCTAGCCACAAAGGCCTCTGTAAAGCCATAACCTGCTGAAAACAAGCCCTTCATTCCCATGACATGATGAACAGCTGCTTATTTTGCTCAGAGTTTGACAGCTTGCATTGGACCTAATGGAGAGGTGAAAATGTCTTTCACTAGCCTATGAACTCTCTAAATGACCTTGGGACAGTATTTTTTTTTAAATGCATCAACATGACAAACATGTAAAGTTGAAAAAAGTCTTTGTTATTAATATTCCTATTATTATCATTACTGTTTGAACACTTTAATTTCTGCATAAATATGTCTAAGATGAATTAAGATCAAAATGTCAGTAACAAAAATGTTTTGCAACTGTAGCTATCTCCTTCACTGGTTGGGTAGTAGCCAGGATTTAGGAAATTTTGAGTTCAAGATAGCAACCCTAAACTACATCACTGCCACCTCCAAAATCCCCAAAATAAAGCTGAAATTCTTTACTCATTTGTTGATTGCATTTTAATATTTTAAAGTGACTCAATTTTCTTTAATCTTACTGAAAATTATTTCTATAGTTCTCTGAGTCATTAAGAGTTCATGACCTCAATGATCTCAACAGTCCAGCCTTCCAGTTTATTCCCTTAATATGTATCAGTCAAGCTAAAATCTAGAGCTAGTGTTCATAACAAATTAATATTTATTGAAGTATTAATTATATAAATGAATTGTAGAGCAGTATTATATCCTATGAAGTTATTAAAACTCAACTCATTATTATAAAATGTTATTGTATATATTTATGTAGACCATTCCTTTTGTTATTTTGTAAAGCCCTTTTTCACCTTCTTAGCGGCTTGCTTTCACTCATGCCACTTTTTACTTGATATCCCTTTTTATAATGTCACTTCTCATGATAGTGGTGTGGTCACAACTGTCTCGCCTATTAGCCAATTGCATATTTTCTGCCTTAAGTGAGCAAACTCAAAGACTGCTACCAAAATTTGCCATTTAGCACCTCTTGGCTGGAGAAACAACAATACATAGAACCCTAATTCTGAATCAACAGCCTGTGGCTGGAGGTTAATGTGACAACATGCAAACATGGGTAGTGAAGAATAAGACTCCAAGCAAACATGGATGTGACAAATGTAACATTTAAAACCGCAAAAAAAAAATCCTCGAAGCTTTGCAAATATTTAATGAAGAATAAAATGCCGACGTTTATAAGAGCTCATATAGGCTTAGGCTTAACATTGTGTTTTGCTAAGAAACACTGAACGAAAATGTAACTTTTGCTAATTTACAAGAAAACTCCACAGGGTACCCACATACCACTTTTGGCAACAACTACAAAACTGTGGACTGGCTAACCTAAAGGTATGGCCCAATTCCAATGCCCACACTCACAGACTCTCAGGCTTTGGGTTGCAAGGGCTTTGGACGCCTGCATGATGCTGAATAAAGTAAAGCAAAATGGCAAATCACACTGACTAACAAAGCAAAACGCTTGCAGAATTTGACATGACATCACCTCCATGATAATTTTTTATGACTGTTGTTCCAGTCTTTTTTCCTGTTTTTTACAGGATGGGGCTAAATTATAGGCTGTGGCTACAGCTTTAGAATAAACTGTACAGTCTTTTTTGCTTACGTGCTACATGTGACACAGTTTTACCAATGCTTTACCTGTAGTAGAGGAGTTCTGATTCCAGCTGTAGGATGTGTCTCTGCAGCACCGGCACATGACTGGCCTTAGTTTCCAGTTCCTTCACCTTGCCCAGGCCATTGAGCAGTGCCTGCCTGGCCTCCTCCACCTTCCTCCTCATGCCCATCTGCTCCCTCTTTAGGGCTTGGTTGCAATCCTCCAGTGCAGTCACAGTCTCTTTAGCACTCCACAGTTCCTGCTCCAGTCTCTGGTTGCACAACATGGCTTCCTCTACCTGTCGGTCTCTGGAGCTCCGCAGCAGCTCAATCTCATGGATAATGTTTTGCAGGCTCTTCAGGTTGCTGTATGTGCCACTTTTCGGGCTGGTATCGCTCATACTTTTCTGGGCAGCTTGCTGCTGGTGGGCTATAAAACAGCCTTCCTCTGGTTTATGTTTGGAGTGACTTTTCCACAGTCCTACCTAAACAGAAGTGCAAAAGGTGATTGAGGAGGACCAGATATTCCCTGAAACCAACAGTGCACCTGTTTATAATTTGCACTGAAAACATCCAATTGTGGTTTCTCCTTCTAAAATAATTTAGTACAAAAAATTTTTAAATATGTAAGTTGCCTTTAATATCTTTATATATGTTTATTCTCCTCTAATAAGTTATCAAGTCAAAAGTTATAAGCCATTTTTCCAAATTTCTAATTTTTAATTGACCACTAGAACAGTAGTTATAAGAATTAAAAACATCAACAATGATGGGCCACAGGTTGCAGTACCACGATAAGACATGCCTTAGTGGTTTCTACATTTTAACCAACACTGAATTAATGGTTAATAGGTCATTAAATTATGCCTTATAAAATCATAAATCCAAAGAAGTTGGTAAGCTGTGGAAAATGTAAATGATAATATAATGCAACCATTTACTAACTACTAATGTTTGTCGAGTAATGTTTTTACAAAGTGTTCCTGACCCTATGTAGTGTAACCTTGATTCAATGATGTCTGGACATAATGATCCTTGGCCGATTCTTTGCGGATTATTCTGACATGCTCAATTTAAAAACATTTGAAAACAGTGCAAAGACAGTGTGTTTAATTTTTCGTGTAATGTTTTACATTTAATATTTGATTTTATGAAGCATAAACTTATTCTTATTTTTATGCCAGCAACATGTTTTTGTTCACAGGTAAGGATGGGGAGAGGTTTAGCACTCTGTGAAATACATGATTGTATAAAGGATTTTACTATATGAGCCTGGGCTCAGTAAAACTGTTGTAGGTGAACACAGTTGGTTTGCGAATGGTTGCATTCTGTTTTGGTTACGTTCTACAAAATTCCCAACTTTTTTTAATTCAGTGTTGGATTATCCTTTTTAGAGTGAAAGTGGTGGACCCCACCCCATGCTTATGACCAACTGAACCTTTCAAAAGTGCCTCTTCCATACCCAATCATAACACTATCAAGTGTGACCAATTGACATGTTTACCTGTGGAATGTTTCAAAGAGGGTTTTTTAACCACTATAACTTAACTTAACTTAACGTCTCCTGTTGCTTGTATACCTGTCATCAAATTCAGAATAAGCACACTGTTAATTTACAAAAACCAAATAGGTTGATGAAGTAAAATATATTGTCTTTCTAATGTTTTCAGTTGAGTCAGTGTCTAAAGGATTGGCAAATAATTACATTCTGTTAAAGCCTCTCAGCCCTTTTTTGGAATCAGAGTTGTAAATCAGTGGCATCAAATTAACAAAAGTTTCCAGAGGAGCAAAAACTTGGGTTGTCAGGGTTGTGTAAAATCTCATGCTGGTTAGCGATTAAAACCAAAGTCATCAATGAGATCATCGATGAAAAACATATGAGATTCTAACTTTTGAATGAGCGATCATGTCTGCAGTTGTAGGTGTTAGTAAGTGGTTGATAAAGGGTAAAGTTTTGTTGATAAATAAAAAGTGTTTTAAAATGTGGTCTATAAGTTTTATTAATGTTTTTATTAATAATTTAAGCCCTTACAAATGCTATAAGTCATAGGTTGCCAAGTTGTGGAAAATCCCTCTCGGTATTGTTTACCTTCTTCCAGAATGACAATTCCCTATGGGCTTTAGTTCAACATCCATCCAGTGGACTGTTCAGTGACTTGTGGGGCCGCATAGAACCAAAATCCATTATTAACATCTTATTAAGGCTAAAATCTAGAACGGTAAACATAGCTGATTTTTACAACCATGTCATTCTGTCATTTATGTTTTAAAGGCATTTAATTGTACTTTATCTGGTTCAAATATGTTATATAGCATCCTTAATGGCAACCTCAAAGTGTAGGTGGTTGTCTTGTGGGTGCAACACAGCCCCTGTTCTCTAAGGTACAAGGTTCATTTATAGCTCTTACTACAATACAGAGCTGTGTTGTGAAATGCTACTCACCAAACGAAGAAACAAATAAAGTATAATACATGAATCAATAAATGGGCATAAAAGAAAAAAAACAAATCAATAAACGGAGCCTATTTTTACAGCAGAAAGCATAGGGATAAATGGCAGAGTACAGGTCAGAGGGCCTCATGGTATGGCATTTACATAGGTTCCTATGATCCTACTTCCAATTAGTTGTACGCTATTGAGCAAACATTCTGAAAATGCATGGACAGCAGGGTATTCAACATGCTGGAAAGATTTTCTGAGACTTATATGCAACTTACTGTAAGTATGGCAAGCACTCTCACCTGCAGAGCCAAACAGCGGGCATCACTGCTCTGAAGAGCCGCTCGCATGTCCTCAATCAACTCCCTCAAACTTGCATTCTCGTCTTCCAGTTTCGATATTCGGTCCTCTGCTTCCTCCAGTGCCACTATCTCCTCATAGCACTCTTTGGTACAGGATCCAAGCCTGCAGCTGGAGGCGTGCCGTCCCTCTGGGAGGGGACAGGAACCGCCGCTCACACCCACGGTGAGCAGCTTCTCTCGCCGCCTCAAAGGGCTTCTCAGGCGGATCTGAGTCTCTATGTGCTCGCTTTCTTTCCCAACCAGCAGTCGACCGTTCTCATATTGACACCCTGCTTTGGTGCTGAAGTATCCGCATAGTTTAGCGTGGAAGTGTCGGAAGGTGAGCTCGTTGGGTAAACGGTCCAAAACGCCGGCGCTTTCTGTGTCTTCCGAGTCTTTGTTCAGTCCCAAGACTTCACACAGGATGTTAAAGTCCTCCACAGAGATTTTGCCCCCACCATGATAGTCCATATGATGGAAAATTTCCTGTAAGTATTGATCCAGTCCCGTAGCCAAAACTATAATTTCGTTCTCCACCCCCCGGTCCAGTCCGTAATGGTAAGCTAGAGTGCTGACTATCCATTGTGTCCTGCGCGCTGGTCGGCTGTACGGATCAATGGAGTCGAGTGCATCCATCATTTCTAATCAGCAACATCATATTTCCTCACACTAAACACTATCAATTCATTTCTTCTAACATAGCCCCGCGTGTATATCTCATGATCATCCCCTTAGCAGAAACTCCAGGCAGACTGACGGAGCAGAAATGAGGCGTGTGTTAAACAGAGCAGATTTGAATTTAGCACTGCCCCCCAAATCCAAAACCAGGGGTCCCAGTAACGTACACATAGGCTACAATAACGGACTCATACTGCCGTTTCCCCGACTGTAATTGCCACCAGGTGGGAAAACTTTTGTCATTCAACAGAGTTAGACATTTTTGGTTAGGATGCCCAATGGAGTAATATAGACTTTGTGGAGCAAAGGTATAGTCTTTTTTAACTTCACAGTTCTCACCCATCATGTTCTTAGCGCAGCCAATTGGGCAAATCATAAGATCATGATAAGATCACGGCATCGCTTTTACCTCCGATTTAGCCTGTGCCAGCAAGTTTTTACAACTTATTAATGAAATGTTCATCTTGCGATGGAGTTCACTCTAAAGGTTTTTCTTACAACTATATGTTTAGTGTTTATATATATCATATCCTGCATAATACAATGTAAACCGATCGTTTCCAGATTTAAGGAGTATTTTTTTCTTGAGAGTTCGAATTTTATTCAAATTCAGAGGCTATACCTTGTCGTTGCGGACCATCTATCGATTCAAAACATAACTTGACTGTTACAATAGTTGAGGCTTAACTGTAACTGCTTAATCGCGTGGTTTTTGTCAATACTTTCTTTAAGGTGATGGTTCAAACACATTAAATCTGGCACATGACATTCGTATAAATAACTCTTCATTAAGTTAAAAGAAGAAAAGTAACTTGACTTCGTCTTATTTCTTGTCCTAACCGCACATGAGCAACACCTCACTTCCTTCAGTGGTTGTCATGGCGACACGTTGCACTCAGAAATCAAAAAACGAGGTTGAAGTTTGCGATAAAGCCCGAAATGTCTTAGCAGTCGGCTACGGAACATCAGACTATTTCTGATAAAATAACAGCTGTAGAACCAACAGACCAGGTAAGGTGACAGAGGGTGGGTTGTGTTCGGTCGACTGACGTAAGTGGCTCTGTTTCACGACGAACTCTTCAAGAAGACTGTAACGATAAACTGCGTTAGCTAAAACTTGAACATCTCACAGTCTCTGTATCCGGACTAACAGGAGCTGAGGTGAGAAAACAAAGCAAGAAATATTAGTGTTGTCTAAATATTAAATAACTGCTACGAGGCTAAAAAAATACAATTGTTAGAAAGACATTAACAATACCATTTTTTTAAATTTTTCTTCATTAAAAAAAATGAAGGAATGGGCTTGCTCATTTCGTTGATGGAAAACCAGGGTGTTGCAAGATAAAATGTGAAGTAGCGTATGAATTCACCAGGAAACTGAATGCTATTTTTTTTCCAAATTGTTTGCTGCCTGGTCTTTTGGTAATAGTCTTATTTAAATCATACATTAATATTTAAATTACAACAACTTACAATGTTAGTAATTCCTCTCTCCAAAAATATTCAACATCCCAAATATAAGCTGATATCTTAAGTTAATATACAAACCTGTATTAACTGGTGAGAGGTCACTAAAATTTTTTTGATAATTAATGGATAACCTTAAAAATTAAGGTGTTTTTGTTTAGTTTTTACTATTTAAAATTAATATCCTACTTCCATGGCCAATGTCTCAGTGTTTGATTCGTTTTCAGGGCTAAACAAAAGATTGATCAAGGATATTATAACATATTGTTGTTAAATAGTAAATAGGCAACAAGTGAATTATAAACCTCTTCCTCTTATTGATTAGATATAAAACATTATCTTAAAAATGCCTCTGCTGTCCTGTTTTCATTTTATTACATTTCTTTTACAGTATTTCTTATGGAAAATATTACAGTGGGATCAGACCCTGTGGTGAACATGCCAGAAACTGGTCTCTGTAGTTCACAGCCAGAGTTTGATGATGGGGAAGTTTCAAATGAAAGGCAGGAAGATGTCCTTGAGATGAGTTTGTTGTCCACAAACCATAGTGTGGAAAATAGATCAGGTTCAAAAGAGGATATTACGGAACACATAGATGATGGCTCATATTACATCATGTGGACAGTTTACATTGCTCTTGCTGTCTGGAAAGGTGAGTTTTTCAGAGTATATAAACAGTTTATATTGGATTTGCAAGGGCATTGAAAAGTTATCAAACCGAAAGTCACTTCAGATAAATGTATATGGTGATCTTAAGTGTCCTGAAAATGTGATACAAAACTGCCATAATGTAAGAAACAAAAAAACAAGTTAATATCATCTTTGCTCTAATTTATAATCCTTTATTTGTTTTTAGGGGAAGAAGTTGATGTCCTTGAAAGTTCAGAAAAGGCCAAAAAGAAGAACAAAGATTCTGCCGTTTTTCTGAAAGTCTATAAAGCTCAGAGCTGTTATCATATTGAATACAAGCTGCCGGGTGATACAGAGGCAGTCAAAGTTGACCTAGTAGTGTTTGGGCCAGTGGCAAAAATGTATGAGGGAAATGAGTTCAAGGTAAACATGACCTCATACATGTGTGTGCCTATCTATGTTGCGTCTTCTTAGTGCATAATTTATAAATATACTGAATGAACAACAGTAAAGCAGCTGCATTGTCTAGGATTACAGTAAATGACCCATCACAGCAGTTGCTATTGTCATCACAGGAGTGATGATCTTCCAAACATCCTTCTATTAAATACAATTTACAGAATGAAGTGCCTCTGATGCAAATAAAAATGTTAACATTTTGTAGGAAATTCTGAGAACATGGAATGAAGGAGACTGGACATGGGTTGGTTGGACCCAGAATTTCGACATCAGAATCAGCAGGGACATGTTGATCAGTCTGCCCTCCCATAAGATCAAACTTCAGATATGGAACAGTAAAGACAAATTATCCAGTCAGGCCCGCTACGACAGACTAAAAGCCTTTAGACTACTACAGGATCAGCCTGAGGATGCATCAGATATGGGTGGTGAGCATCGATTTGAACTTGCCACAAAAAGACCCAAACAAAGATATTACTACAAAATGATAACATGAAAATGTTATATTCACTATCAGGTTGTGTCAAGACAATGGTAAACCATCTGAGAACCAACATTTGGAGGAAGTCAAACATATCCAAAAAGCACAAAAGTGATGCACTGTTGAATAAAAATTCAAAGGCTGGCTCTGAAACAGGTAAGCCTGCATGTTTTTACCATAGATATTATGGTATTGTAATGTTAAACAATGACTCTATGCTGATGTCTAATTGTATACCTTTGCATAATGTCATGCTAATATACTTTCATGCAAGCTTTGATATATTTATTTTTTATAAAATTTTATGGGCAATGATTTTTCTTTTCTCACCAAAGCAGCATTTAAGATACCCACAGATGATGCTTTAAGCCTTGAGGATATCAACAAAAATGGCTCTGCCTCAGTCGAAATCAGTCCCAGTTGTTTGTTAGCAGGTGAATCCACTTTTTACTTATCCCTGACTAGTCTCTAAAACAGCGTTTGCTGAGCTTTTTGGTTTGGGATGCTTCAAAACAAAATAATGTCTACTTGCGAACTCACAATGTAAATTGAATGTCTCCTTATTCTAAACTACTGGTACAAAGGTCTCCTTTGTCTTTATTCTATTATTGTACTTAAGTGGCCTGAACAGGAAAAATTCTACATTAGAGAAAAACAATATACATAATTATTATATACCAGAAAATGAATTATATTTAAGCACCTCAAATTCCCACTGTACAGGAGAAATTAGTTGTATTATGGCCAAAACATGAAGCTGTATATTTACTAGACAAGAAATATCCTAAAACTCTTTTAAGGTATTAAAGAATAAAGTAGAAACAAGTATTTACAGTCTCAAGCCATGATAGCAGCCCTGCCCCTGCTTAAATTAAGCACATTGATGCTTTGAACTAAATGCATATCAGTATGTGCACACACTTACAATGATAATGTTAACAGACTATTGTCAGATGTTACAATATTCACCATCTTAGTTGTTGGTACAATAACAAAGTACAGCTTATTCTGATGGAGTTGTCACAACAAATCATCCTGTGGAGGAAATCAATGCCTGTTCTGCATTTCTGGCAATCCCAATAGTTGTTGAGATAATTCACTCAAAGCTAACATGTAAGCAGTAAAGTCAAATTAAAGGGATCCCCAGAGTCATTAGGATTCATCCTTTTGTGACTATCTCTGCCAAATTAATTGAAATCAGACCAGCAGACCATACTGCCACCCTTGAAACCCTGCCTCTGGCAAGACTTAAAAGAAAGTAAGATTCAATTTTCAGACACAGGGCCCTATCGTACACCCGGCGCAAAGGCAGTGCGCCAGTGACGCAGATGTCATTCCTATCTTACACCCCGCGCAA
>JAQNCA010000014.1:25697463-25710117 GCA_029783725.1 Acanthurus tractus
TCTCAGCTCCTTGGACATTACAGCTCCTAACACATACACTTTCACACTAACCCCAGCCCCTGAACTGAACCATTTACATAAAATACATAAAGCTACATGAATCACAGATCATAACTGAACTGAAAAAAAAAAGACTTGGGGACTTTTTAACCCCTGCAACCACCACACACTCGCATACACACTCCCTTATCTCACTGAGTGCAAAGATGATCGGGGTTCCTGATTTATCAAGTAATTAATGGACATTGAAGTTATTGATTGGGAATCCGCATTTGAGTTGCCACTGATTATTTTGTGAATGGAAATTTTGTTTTGAATTATGAGAAGTTGATTTTTTTTTTTATGAACTGAATATAAATGACAATTTGAATGATTTGAATGATTTTCTCTTCTGAATTGAATGTAAATGATACTTTGAATGGTCAGGCCTCAGCAGAAGATGCCCCCTAAACCACAGGAAGCAGCCAATCAGCCTGTAGCATGAGCAGACAGTGTGCTATTAGTGATACTAAAGAGTGATGCCCACACCAGCTTCTAACTTAACAGGCTGTTTAGTGTGCTGCATTTAAGCAGTACTGCACTTCCGCCTAGTAAATGTTTTTTAGTGGCTTGATTAAGTATTACACAGAAATGTCCAGGATATGGTCAGAACATATATCATGTATAAATTGCATGTTATGAAAGGAAAATTAATCAAGAAATAATTGGGGAAAAATTAATTTTAGATTGACATTTAGATATTATTAATAAAAATACATTTGAAAAGAACAAAAGAGAAAGGAAATGAATTTAGAAAATTTGTAAGATCCAAAGGATGCACACAAGGTGTTTCTGTGCGTAACAATGAATGTGAACATACTTTGTTGATCAGCAAAATCCACAGGGATGTTTTAACTCCTGAAAAACCAACTGAACCAAATGTCAATATGCTGAATGAACACTTCTATTTTTGTCTGTGTCTAATTATCTAAAAGTGACATTACACTGTAATGCAAAGGCTCTCAATTTTTTTCTTGAACAGACCCCTTTGAGAGTCCAAAAAGTTAACACCCCCTATGCATTGTTTACAAAGATCAGGGAAGCAACTGATAAAAAAGGTTATATTTTGATGAAATAAAGGCCAAAGCAATAGCATGGGCAAACTCTTGCTTATTTTTCTGACTTATTATCATGGTCATTCAACTCATGCCTTGTCCACCTCTACATGTTGTTATCAAAACATAGCTTTTTCTATATGTTTTAGCCTTTCGTTCACACACTGAGATTTATGTCAATAAAAACACATCTGTTGGAAAACTCTGGCTACAAGAACATATTCAGAAACTCAGTCTACTGTTTTTTTGTTATTTGAGACAGTTTTTGTGTGTGGTATTTGTTTCACTACACATTTTTCTTCAGGTCATTCATGCCCCACCAGTTGAACTGACCCCAAAGTTTGAGGACCAGTGCTCCAAGGCGTACTGATATAAAAAAATCAAGACTCAGCCGAGGATTCATCACTATTGATACTTTCCCTCTACCCCCTCCGCAATATTTCTTTTCAGCAGAACACCTTGTTGTGTCTCACAAAACATACAGGACTGTCTAGTTTACTCATCTCCAAACAGAAGTGTAGCTGCGGAGGGACACTGTAAACAAGATGTAAGTGACATTTCAGTGTCTTTACCTTCCAGGCTCTGTCAGACAGAAAGCTGCGACGTGTTCTCCTGAGGCCAGTTTGGGCAGATACTTCTGCTTCTGGGCTTCGGTCCCTGCGATCAGAATTCCCTGAAATACCAAACAGCTATTAGCAAATAATACACAGGAATTCCATCCAAATCTCATTCACTGTGTGTGTAGGAAACTAGACATGGTATTTCACTTTTCCCTCCAGTTTCGCAATCATGAAAATGATGAATTAACAGGTGAGATTTCCTTTTTCTATCACAACACAAAGGTTCATGTCCAGCTCTGTTACACTATTTTAGTTTTACCTTTAGTCCAATGGCTTGATGTGCAGCCAGTGTTACAGCAATAGAGCCATCTAATGAGGTGATCTCTGCCAGCCGTGCATACATTGTGTTGGACAATCCAAGACCCCCTTGGATGAAAAACACAATACCTTAAATTTCTGCTAGTAAGACATGGTGGCACAACACCTGTAATCTTTACATATAAAAAGCTGAAATTGTTGACATCTCTCAACAGGTGTTTTTATATTATTGAGTGTGTATGATCTACGTAGAGTGTTTTTTTTTCTCCAAAACCCTTGGTTAGAACTGTGTGTCATCTGGATTCATGGGTCAAACCACCAGTTTTTCTGTAAATATGATGTGATTCAATCAACTTATAGGTAACTATTAAAAAGCTGAATCATCATATCAAATTTTCTTTAAAGAAATTTTTCATCAAATTTTAAGGTGTACTGTAAGCTTAAAGTGATACTATTGGTGCTGAGTAAACAAATCTCCAAACATGTAAACTTTTGCTTTGACCCTGAGAAAGCTCCACAAGCACCAGTTCATATGTACTATCAGCACAGACCACATGTGGGACCTTGGCACTGATGCCAGAGAAGCTCAACTCTGGAACTGGTTTGTTACCCTAAAGTTTACATCTGTAAATCAAAGCCTGTTGGTTGATGTGCAAGACACCCAAGTTAACTGAATAGAAATACTTTAAAACTTTCTCTGTAGACTAACATGATAACTTGTGAAAACTGCTACAGCCTCTAAAAATGGTACACCAGAGGGAAATTCAGTACATTTGGAATAAGAAAGCAAGTTAGCTATGCACTCATACATCCAAACTCTATGAATCTGAAAAGAACATGATATAAAACAAAAATTAGTTAGATTTCTTGGGAATTGAACAAAGTCTTCTTACATTTTTTCTTAAAATATATGCAGCATTTAACTGACTCAGTTTAGACTTACAAACTCCTTTTTCAACAGGCTCCAGGTAACAGCTATCTTACCATACTCCTCAGGAACCATGACTCCAAACAACCCAAGCTCCTTCAAACCATTTAAAGTCTCTGGGGGAATTTTGGCATCTCGGTCAATCTTTGCTGAGTCAACTGAAATCAAAATTAAAAAACAGGAGTAAATTTAGTCAGTTTAGCTGATTTTACAGGAAAACAGTTTACAAAAACATGAATACAAATGTATGCTGCAGGCTGCTACATTCGTTCATGCATTCATTAGATCTTTCCCCTTGCCTTCTTCATTAAAGAATTTTTCCACTGGTGCAACGAACTGGTTGATCTCGTCCAGTTCTTCATTTCCAATTTCTGGATAAGGGAAGACCTCAGCCTGAAAGAGAGACATTTAAACATTTCACAAACTAATAGGGTTATTAGGCTGTGCTGTCATGCCTATGTAAACAAGTTAAGTTACATTTTTATCCATGTCTGTTGATACTCATTCAGTATGATTCTAATGAACCCTAGCCAAGACAGTGGTCTGTCTCACAGACATATACATGTCCATGGTCTGTCCACCGATCATGGTCCCTAAAACAGATCACTGGCTACTACCACTTAAAGGCACTGATGCTGGTGGTACAGATCAGTTAGTAACTGGTCTATGAGTTCAACTTTAGCATGAAGAGACAGTCTCATTTCTTTCAGTCAAGATTCATAACACTGCTATACATGGATTTCCATAGCACAGGTTCAACCAGAAATCAACCCTATACATACAGTATACAGCCGAATTTAAATGAAACTGTACTGTAGCTGAACCTTGGTTAAACCGGCTCTGACCGGCTCCCTACATTTCAGATCGTTTTTATGAACTATGGGTATACTGCGGACCCTTCTGTGGGCTTCTTTCTACTTTTGTTTCCAAATATTTGGCAATATTTCACCAGGCAGTGCAGACACTAAAAGTATTGACTCTTTGCAAGCTTTGACAGCTTGACATGACTCGGCAGGGGGGCGGGGATTATTTAACTGTCAGTTAGTCTACAGTGTTATTTGTGGCATCTTTATACATTGAAAGGTAACATCTATGTTTCTAGGACTTTCATTGTCTACAGAAACAAAAGCAAATAAAACTTGTTCAAGGTTTAGGCAAGGAGGACACATCACATCGGGACACAGCCAGTATGAAGGAAAGCTCCGAAGCTTCATAGGTTTCATTCGCACATAATTAGTACATGCGTTTTAAGTCAATTACGTCCGTTAAGTCAGTTACGTTACATACCTTGTTTACCTTGCCGAGGAACAAATCCTTGGCATAAGCGAGGTTTCTGGAATGAGTCTTCATTGACCTCCGCTGCTGCAGATGCAGCACTTCTTTCCCGGCATGCTTCACATTACAGGCAAGCAGACGCTGTCTGAGTTGTACAGATTTGGACAAGAAGACTAGTCTATTTACATTCATCTTTATTCTGCCAAAGACCTCTGTCTTATGTATTCTTACTAGATACGTCAACAACCACGCAACCCTTTACCCGTTTCTGTCTCATACTGATGACGTACACCAATAGTTAGATAATATCTTCAATGACCCTCGGAAAAAGAAACTTTCGTCCTTCAATGTCAGCGATAAAGAAGAGCCTATCAGTTTGCCAACATATTTTGTATTATTTTACGTATATATTTTAGAAGACAACATGTCTAAGGAAATTTCATACAGTTAATGCAAAAAATATCACTTGATTTACAAGACTTTCCATCTTCTACATGCAGGGCTTGTCTATTGGTCTAATGTAAAATCTAAGCCATTGGAAAAAAAAAATCCCATAATAAATTATAACTTTCAATTAAAACTGTAGTTAAACGTTAAAACAGAGAGAACTACAATACAAAACAAAAATATGCTTCACATATTTTTCAAAACAAAACAAAACAAAAAAACGTAGACAACATATATAAAACGTCGGTCTCTACGTAAGCCCTTTCAGAATATTGGGGATCCTAAAAACCCTTGGTTTCCTTGCAGTCAATTTCGGTTTATTATTATAGCCTATGATTTTTTCGGTTTATTATTATAGCCTATGATTTTGACATATCCGACAGAACATGAATACAGCAAAAGAGCACAATAAGTAGGCGAGAAGACCACTTGGTGGCGCAGTGTACAAAGAAACATTTAGTCAACTAGAGGAGGCAAAATAAAAAATGAAAAAGAAAACCGGTTCATCGTTAAATATAGGCTAATTTCATCACTCCCCTAAAACAAATATATTATAAATATATATGTATATGAACAGCTGGTCTTAATAGTATTACTAAATGTACAGCTCTTATTGCAAATCATTTGCTGGCAGAGAAAGTCATGCCCTTTGATCGGCCCCTCCCAGCTGCATGATGTCATAGTCCTGCTAACACTGATGATGTGGCCCTCAAAGCTGAAATCTATTTTAAGCTCCAACCGCAAGGGCCAGACAGACAAACAGGGCGAATTGTCGCTCAGACCACCTGTCACAGTCAGGCAGACAGCCAGGCATGGTGGTTGCTAAACTGAGAAAAAAAAAAACTGTGTTGTGCTGTTTAGACAGTCACCAGCGATAACTACTTCCAGATGATTTTGCTTGAGTTCCTACAGATGTTGTTACATCATTTTCATAAAAATCCTCCCATAATTAAAGGGGGGGGGGTGAAACACAAACATGTTTGTATCCCCTTTTATAGGGCTGTAAAACTATTAACAGGACATCACATTATAAGAACCTGGTCTGCAGTAATGTGGTGGCACCCTTCCGATTTCACTTGTACAAGTTAGGTTACTTGTCATGGCCATAGGGAGATCCACTCACCATGTGACAGTAGTTCCTCTGTGCCTTTTGTGGTCCAGGAAGGAAATTTTTCAAGTCCAAGAAAGTAAAAATTCACTAACAGTATTATTAGAATTACCTCAGCTTGATGAGGTAAACTACACATAAAAGACCCAGGAAGGAGTTCTATTCTAAAATTTACACAAATTACAAATCCCATGTTTGGAGAGATGACTATGACACTCTTTAAAATCAGTATCTTTGACTTTGACTTTGACTTTGACTAGTCTAGGCAAGAAAGAAATGAATGAATGTACAGATAAATACATAAATTCTGTTTATCTTCACCAGAATTATTCCTTATCGTTTGAAAAAACTGCAAAGCAAATTTGATCACATGAAGACAAAATTTATTGACCACTGATTGCTTGTACAAACAAATAAATGTGTAAAAGAATTTGTGGAAAGTTTTCAAGCTTTTGTTTTGGTGTCAAAAATGCATCTTGTTGAGTGAGGTTGGATGGTGCTAAGGGACCTCTGGATTCAGTATTTCAAATATTCTCCCCAATGCTTTGCTTTTTGGCTTATTTTTACATTAATTCATTGGCAGACTATCCTGATTCTAATTACTGTGCTATATTAACCCCTAAAAGTTAACTGAGAAGGAGACAGACACAACTGTGATTTTGATGGCACTGCAAGTTATCACTATAATGAGAGCATAGAGGACTGTTAGGGAGATGAGATTTATCACAAAGTGCAACATCAATCCCCTGAAGGCAAATATCAGCAAAATCATTACTACAACACTATCATATTTTAAATATGGACATCAATGCAAAGAAGATATAAGTTCAAAAATGTTCCACATACATCTTCAACATGACAGCACAGAGGAACTCTACAATCAGCACAGTTTTAAGGTGGGCCATCCAGAATGGTGTCATCAATTTAGTATCTATATAAAATATAGCACTCTCTGGATTACAGTGACACTGACTATTGACCATCAGAATCTAATAAGTTAATTCCTGGGACTCAGTTCCATCAGTTAAGTCCAAGGCTAAATTTAAAAAAATTCCCTCAATGCATTCCTGAGATATGGCATTCATGACAATGGGAGGGACGCATGGGCGGATGGACAGCCCAAATAAAATACCCAGCCACTGATGTCAACGTTGACAAGGCTTACAAAGTAAGTGTCATTGCAGTTAAAATGACTTTCAAATAAGAGCCTGGTATTGGTGTATTACAAGAATGCTTGCACCACATCATGATACAGAATAATCAAGACCAAGAAATTGCATGCTTTGACAAAATATAGTAGAAGAAGCTCAGGTTTTACAGTATATCGCTTTATTTTGTGTTCTCAACATTGTCACAGTACTAGTTTTACATTAATGGTGTTTTGTCTACTTAGAAACAAAATGCATAATAAAATAAGAGCACTCCTCCCTTCCCTTTGACTTCAAAAGTGGGCTATGAGTGTGAGAGAACAGGAGTTTCTCAGGAAATAAGTCAGAAGCAGTGGTAACCGTGTAACAGTTGGCTGTTCATCTCTAGATCCTATGATAATTCAGTTCTGTCGGAGGCAGAGAGAAGCAGTTGATGATTATGTAAATATCAGAGGGGAGCAGGAATGCAGCTTCAATGTAACTGCAGACATTGAGTAGTAGTTATAGTTTTAATAATAATAATAATAATAATAATAATAATAATAATAATAATAATAATAATAATAATAATTAACAGACTATTTACATATGTTTTTCTCAATCTTACTACCCACCCTTAAAATGTGTCCTCCCTTTCAAACCCTCCTCATCAAGTTACATTGGGTTTACCCAAATGAATTTGTTATTTACACCCAGCAGGATACTGCCATGTCTTTGTACTGTACACTGGATATAAAGGTGAAATGCATGCTGGAGGAGAATGACAACCATAAAAATTAAAGACACACAAGTAGGCCAGAAAAATCTAAATGCAAACAAGCATCAGTTAGACAAATCAAAGCTACACTGAAAGTTTAGGGTCTAGTCAAGCCTGCGGCTCAATAGCACAATAAAAAAAAGAAAGAAAAGGAAAAGACATGAAAAAAGAAATGGTAGGCATCAATGGCATGCAACAAAGCACCTCACATGAAATCTGGACATTTGTTTTTACAATAAATTAATTATCTGAAGAAAGTGAAGGGTGGTGGCTAAAAATACTCAGTTGAACATTTATTGTTCAATTGAGCTAGTTTTTTTCTTGTCTGGTACCTGCAACATTATTCCTTTATAAGTTTTTTCTAATCAGACTCAGCTTTAAAGATAGAAGTAATAATAGGTCATCTGCAGGGGAGAGGTGGGCTGACTAAGGTTGGTCCCCAGTTGACTTGGTACTGAATTAACATGTAGTGACTGTGCTATATTGGCACTTCTCTGACTCTGTAGGCCTAAACTAAACTGGATTGCATTTTGACAGAGGAGAGACCAATTTCAGATTTAAGATTCAGTACATAAGCATGTAAAATACATTTTAAAAGTAATAATTCTTTGTTAATGCTTCATAGATCAGTAATAAGCAATTGACGAGAAAAAAATATTTGAACTGCCAGGTCATGAAAAATCTCTTTGACAGTTGTGTATCCTCAAGCCACTTGATCCTGATGCAAACCTTGCGATGAATGTAGGTAATAAAGGAATTTAATATGTTGTTCAGTGGAAGTGGCCCCTCTCCACTTGAAAACACTGCGGGAAACCCTGTCTCACATAACATCTGCTCTGTCTTTATGGCTAGCCCTTCAGTTAACTGTGAACACTGTTGACCACTTTGACCAGTTTTGTACATTCAGTGTTTCTCCTTTAACGCACTCTGTGTTTATGAGCTAAAACAAGCATGAGTGCATGATGAGTGCAATTTATTTCTAATAAAATATTAACTAAGCTGATTTTTGGGCCTTTTTCATGGCTTAAAATGTTTATGTTTATGGTGCATGGTTTGCCACCACCAATCAGCTGTTGTGCTGATAGAAAGCAAATGTGAAGATCAAGGATAAGTTGTACTGATGAATAGCTTTTTGCTGATGTATAAAGCATTAGTTTTGACCTATTGTCTTTTACTAGAGTTAACTGTTAGTTAGCCTTTTTAATGAGTTTTATTAGTTACAACTTATAACCCTTAATTAAGGGTGCCACATTGAAAATTTGCACCTTAAAAACTCTAACTTTGAGAAAATATGTAATGTGTGAGTCATTCACAGAGACAGATGGCAAATACAAAGATAAATGAGTTTAATTTATTTTACTAATAGCTGTCTAATTCCCTCTGATTGCGACATGACGAAAAACATCCTTTATTGTGGCTGCTCTATGTTTCCTCTTAGTATGACTACTGTTGCACACTAAAGAGCCAGATAAGAACTGTATGTCGATCAAAAAAAGATATAGATTTGGTTATCCTCTGGAGTGACACAAATACATTGCTGACTTCAGTTAGCTTTAATTGAAGAAGTCAAAACTATTCTACCATTCTTTTTTAACAACTGTCAACTGTAACACTGATATATTTTGGGAATACACAATAGTTAGAAAATAGCCATGAAGTACATTGTTACATGCAATCACTTTCTCTGACATTCTTTATCAGTGTAGATGGTCCAGTCTATCCAAATCCATGTGGATACTTGCACTTTACTATAACATTGAGGAAGAAATGACTGAAGACAATTGGGAAAACAGAACCAACAAGATAAAATTTCAAAAAAACAACAAACAAACAACCAAATAGCAATTGCTCTTAGAGGAAAAAAAAGTAAATACATATTGCACATAAAAGTAAAAAAAACCATCTCATAAGCAGATACAGACTAACGTCTGCCCTTGATATTAACTAAGTAAAACAAGTGCTCTGTCTATCACTTTCAACAGAAAATATGCTTCAGCACACCAGCCCCATGCTTCCACTCTGCACACAACACAGATAGTGCGCACGGGATCGCTGGGATCCCATAATATGTCAGAGAGATGATTGATATTCAACTGGCTTTTGTGGTGATGGAAGCATAAGAGTGCTATCACCGTCACTGAATGATAATTATTGATTTTTGTGCTGTGGTGTCTGTGTGGTTCTGAGGAAAAGTCCGATCGAGGGAGCAAACAGCACTGCACAACATGCTCGCAGCTAAAGAGATGCACATTAGAACCAAAGAGGGACAGGGCACACTCAGCCAGCTGAGAGCTTCCACGTCAGGAGAGACACTTAAAGAGACATGTTTCCCTGCTACACAGTCTGCACATACTCCTTCAATCTCCAATGAAAAACACCATACAGTTCCTCCTTCTCCTGCAGGATGGACTTGAGAAATCCTACCAGGTTGCAGTACAACATATAGAGCATTTCATATTGTTTATTAGATTCTAAAAAAATATTTAGAAAAATAAAATGATGGCGGACAAGCAGCCAGTACTGAAGGGCGGACATTCAGATAAGTCTGTTTGCTCAACAGCTCACTGTGGCTTCTTTTGTCAGAAGCAGGAGAGATGACCAAAGACAAGTGCAGTGGGTGAGACTGTATGCAGGCCAGAGTGCAAGTCTGCACCAGCCCTCAACAATCTCCACAGAGTCCTAACTCAAAGGCAACCATGTACAGTAGTGTTCCAGCTCACTGGATTGCCTAACTATTAAAAACTTTGATTGTTTTCTTAACTGTGAAACTACGCCCTCTATGTGCGAGTATAATACTGAGAGTTTTAATTGATGTTGTTTGTTCTGTAATAATAATAATTATTATAATAAGAGTTGATATTATTTTACAAAATACTATGCTCAATGTACATAAAGCATTTTTTATGACTAAATTAGTAAATGCTTCAATAATTGGCACATTTATCACTGCTAACAGAGATATCACAGTGCACTGTGAGCTATCGCTACGTTAAGTACTTGTACAGCTACTGCTGAGGATGACTGTCTGTCTGTTTAGCTAAACCACCCTCACGCTAGTTTAAATCACTTTGTAGACATTAAAATCAAGATTACTATTTACTTTGTCTGTAAAATACTAGTAGGCAAGATATTTGATCATGTTCTTTTAATTTACTGAGGTGAAACAGTAGTTGTGGTCTTTGTGCATGCTCTTGTCCTGCTGTCTGTAGCTCCTAAAGCAGGCAGACATGATTTATGACCTGAAATGAAATGTAGGAGAAACTAGAAAAGAAACATTGTTTCTATTGAATAAACTGCTCCTGTGACAAGCATAAAAAAAATGCTGAAGGAGGCACAGGATCTTGTCTAGCTTCACATCCCCAGACCAAAGATACACAGTGCTTCCGTCTTGTCAGCAAGAGCCTTGGAGTAAAATCGAAGTTCAGTCAGAGAGCCCAGAGAGCTTGTGTGTGCCTCAGACCACTGTACTGATGCCGCTGTGCTTGGGCTTGGTGCTGCTGGTTCCCTGGGAGGGTGCTGGCTGAGGGCCATGGTGGTGGGAGCTGTGGGAGGGGTGGGAGGAGAGTGCTGGGTGGCTCCCATGGCCGTGCTGTGCGTGAGGTGGGTAGGGCTGCTGCTGGCCGTGGGAAGAGGGCGGGTGGTACTGGTGAGGAGGGTGCTGCAAGTGGGCTGGCGGGTGATAGTGGTGGTGGTGATGGTAAGGCGGAGGGTTCTGGGTTAGGTGGCAGAACTGGGCGTGATGCATGGGGACCGGCGTATCTGTCTCCACCCGAGCTGTGTGGTGCAGGTTGGCAGGGTGAGGGGTGTGGGAGATGAGGGTGGGATGCAGAGGCTGCGGGGTTGGGCTGGGGGACTTCACCCGCCTGGTGCCAAACAAAGATCCAAGCAGTGAAGAAGAGTTGGGCAGGGACTGGCCGCTGTGACGGGACGGGCAGTCTCGGCTGGAGGGGGTTTTCCGCCTCATGTGAGGACTGCTAATGATGGACCCCTGCAAGAGAGAGGAGGGTCAGATCACAACAGAGACAGAGGAGAAAGCCCAGTGGGAAACAGCAGAAAAAGTGAAGGTGCACCTGCTGTGGATTTGAATTTCTTTATTCTTAATCATCAGAAGACATTTTTGTGGAAAGAAAAACAAATCCACATGGTGTTTAGGCTTGCAGTTTGCTTGTCCAAATGCCTTTAGAGCAGGACGAACTGCATGAGCAGCTTCAGCTGATCTCAAATCTCACATGATTGCTTGTGTTGCCTTTAGGAAAAACCTCTCCATTTCCTTTTCCGGTTCACTGCCTTTGTTTGTCTATCAATGCTAACATCTCACAGACTCTCTCTCAATGGTCAGTTTGCTGAGCTTGTCAGGGCCTGTGGTATCTGCATTGTCATGAGTGGACAAACTGTATCTAATTCCTCAACTCCCTCTGACTGCTGATGCTGTTGTAGGCTTCTGTTACTATTATACCTGGTTTCCAAGGTTACAGTAACCTCTTTAATTTTCATATGCCTCACTGCAGAGCCTTTATAGAACAGTCTAAAGCTGCAACCTTTATACAGTACACACATTAGTGTCTTGCACCATTTTCATTTGTACAGTTCAAGTGCACTTCTGAGTTAATGGATGTGGGTTGATGTGTGTTATTTCCCACTCAGCAGGACAAACAAAAACACCCTTTTTATAAGGACACAGCTAAACAGAACAACAAGATAAAAACAGAACAATCAAAACAAAGGTTCACATTAAGAAAATCAAGCAGAGCTTTCAGAGCCATGCACGACATGCAAACTACACTATTTACCAGTGACTTGGTAGATCCATTATGATGTGCTCATCTGTTTTCATAAATCATTAATTAGGGCTCTAATTTCGCGGCGCAACTCAAGGCGGCGCAGGGCGGCGAAGCCTGGCGAACCCCGCGCAGTGGTAATTTCGTCCGCCGCACCACCGTGTGCAGCCGATTTGGCAATTTGGTAGACCGGGGTGCGCCGAGATGGGTGTGGCGGCGCACCAGGGGGAGTTGTCCACAG
>JAQNCA010000014.1:25710217-25722842 GCA_029783725.1 Acanthurus tractus
TTAAAGGCAATGAGAGGCCTCCGTTTGATTGGTGAAGATTACATTCGGCTGTGTTAAACCCCCTCAGGCCTTAACTCGCACCTGCCCTGCGCCGCGCCTGCGCCTGGTCTACGAAATTAGAGCCCTTAGTGTGTATTTGTATGTGAGTGAACTGATTAGGGAAACCTGATTCCTGCGATGATTTGTTTAAAAACTTCAATATGAATAACTCTAATATGGATTTTTAGACTGTTTTTAGGGCTTTTAATTTATTGGAGAGTGAATACAGTATACATACATCCTACATGCCTTAAAAATGGAAACAATGGGTGTTAAAAGGTTAAATGGGGTACCACTTCATACTTGACTACACTAATTCAGGTTAACACACAGGCACCTAACTTATTTAAATTATGACAATTATATCAATATTGATGATGCCTAAATTACCTTGCTATTTTTAAAAAATGAGCTGATTTATAAAATGGAACAATATTTGGGACCTTTTTTTACTTTAATGGCTGTTTTTACTTACTTTAGGGCTTAAGGGTAAATGCCACAAACAGTGTGAACAGTTTTAGGAGTTGGACTTGTTGCTTTTAATCTTTTCATGCAATTTGTTGACAACGATGATCTTTTTCTTAAGGGTCCTGTCAGCAGCACCTCCAGATTCAAACTTGAACAAAAAAATCATCAAATATTAAAACAAACTAAATTGACTAGTCACTCGCAACTGGCTCAGGTCAAACTGATTGTCTTGCATATGAGTAAACGTCAGTAGTTTGATAGTTTATCTGTTTGTCTAGTATTGGACTCTGTCACTGTTGTACATGTCAATAAAAGGGAAAAGGAAGAACTTATTGAGGTTGAGGTTCACTGAGAGTGAGAGTGACTTCAAACTGTGTGGCATGCAGTAGCAGGAACTGACAAAGCACAGCTGTGTTCACTTACAGTAAACGGAAAAAGGACAAAACTAAGGATATAACTAAAAATCTAACCCACTACACAAGACAGGATCACCCAAGGATGAGAGTCAAACACCAACAAAGAGCAGCCCTAATAAGAGTCAAGAGATTCATTAGTTGAGTCATGCTGTGTACATCAAGGGTTAACGTGTGTCAGCCACAGTGGATCATTCTGTTCAGCCCAATGCAGTGACCACAACAGTGCTCACAACAAAAAGCAACACCACAACAAAAGAAAAACTCAAATTAATAAGAAACAAATAAACAGGTCAGAGGACAGCTCAGCATCAGTTGTGTCCTACTTACTTCCATATTGCTGTCTAGTGATCCTGCACTGCTGCGTCTCCCACGCTTGCCTGCCCAGAACATGTAACATGAAATTAGAGACGCCTGGTAAGGACATGAAGGTACAAATATCCCACCTAACTAGTACGGTGGGAGTCTAGTAAGGTGACGAAAGCTAGCTAGCAGCAGACTGTTGTTGAGGAAGAGCGCAGCAAACAAGGACTTAAAGGAAAGGGAAGAAGCAAATCACTACATTAACTCCACAGCAAGGATAGCCTTTGGGTTCACTTGAGCTTGAGGAGTTCTCTACATGTCTACACAACAACTTGAGGCACATCTGGCAGGAGACCTTCTCATCAGTAACAGACTCGCAGTCTAAATGCATTGTTTTACTCCGACATTTTACATTTCAACCCGTTAAGTGACAAGACGTGAAAGACACTGATTAAAAGAAGAGTGTTTGATATCAGAGCAGCACAGAGTGTCCTGAATTTTATCTTGGTTTGGTGTGAGTCACAATCCGAACACACTGAATTCAACATTTCCCATAATGCAACCAATGAAATCTTTTTTTTACTGGACCCTCCCCGTTTAGTTAATATCCATAGATTTCATATTCAGTGTCTCCAGCATCTATCTGAGGCTTTCTGGTAAAATTTGAAGACTTCAAGCCCAAACTGAGATTACCCTGATGAGATTATCTGGCTTCTACTGACTTCCAGAGACACAGAGGACATCATACTACTGTTTTCACAGGATAAGTCATACTCTTCATGACTGACCTTGCAAAAAAAAAATCTGTAAACGTGAGGATCCTGTTGAGGGTAGAAGAAGCTGAATTAATGAGTCGCTTTATAACAACAGAAAATGATTGAACCTAAAATATATATTAAATCTAACTGAGTGATGCCCAGAAATCTCCTGTTGGTTGGGCTCTACAAAGACCGGCATTAAAAGGAATTGTTTTTCATTGAAAAAGCTTCAAAAGCACTTGTCACAAACAAACCACTCACTTCACTCTCTGATGTTGCTGCACACTTACGAGCCCTGTGTGAGGTCACTGAGTGTGTTAATGCAGGGCAGCTCCGTAGTGTGCAGGTGACTGTCTGCATCTCTGACATCAACTGCACAACATTAATTCCTCTTACTGCTAAGACGCTCAAATTGATCACAGTGGCCTACATAGCGCTGCCTCCTCCCTCTTGGGTTACACAGGATCATTAGTTGATAGCCTCTAGTAAATTACACCTGGACCCGTTAGCAAACACACCCATCTCTATCTCCTTGCTTTCTTGGCTTCATGGCTCAGGGAGTTCTTACTCGACATTGGCAGGTCAGAAACAGTCCCAGCTGAATCAAAACCATACAGGAACAGGAACTCTGCTTCTTTCAAATTTCCACATCGATAAACATCCAAAAGAAGTGAATAGCTCCGTGCCAGCACCCAGCTTGTCCGTACAATGTACTTTGTCTAGTTTAGGGATTAAGACATGAGATAGTGTGTTACCTTGACAACCCCAGACTTTACCTGCATCAGAGAGGTCACGTAGGGAGCTGCTGAGGGCGCTTCTCTTCAAACCTTCACTGATGGCATAGCTGTCGTCGAGGCTTGCTCGGCTCAGGTTGCCGTTGCCTGTTTCTTTCTTTAACCCTGAACTCTGGGACATGCTGGGCCGCACCACCCCCTTCTGTTTTTCTAGCTCAGCTGTGCAAAAGACACATGTGCAGTGTTTACAGCAAACCAGACTCCTTTATATCTTTAAATTACTGACCCAAGAATATAAATTGGTTAAAATATATAGTCCTCTTGAGCATAGATATTTGGAGATAAACAAAGCTTTTACTCACATTCTATCCGGTATTTTTCCATCTCTTGTACTTCAGCAATAGATTCTCGCAAATCGTCAGTAAACTTTTTGCGGTCCTGAGGGTTGGGTGCATTGAAGTTGATTAGAACTTTGATGTCAGCTCCAGGAATGGCCGAGGTCAGACGAACTCCATTGGGATAATCTAAACAGTAACAACAACAATACTTAAAACATTGTCTGTGAGATACAGAACACAGATCACTGGAGGTTGGCAAAAATTGATTGCTTCAATGAAAGAGAATACTTCTTCTACTATTAAGATGTTGGTATCCTTCAAACACACTGCTTGTAAGATTTTCAGACACTTTAGAACCTTACACAGCTTTCTGACACTTCGAGTATTCACCCTACCTTGGAGTGCAGCCATTCACAACAACCATTCACAACGTTAAATGTGTTCTTTGTTTAAAGTAGTTTGTTTGAAGCATACTGATGCCTTTAGAAAGAGCCTATGCAAGAGTCTCTACAGCACTTACACTGGTTCTCAAAGAGTAGCACTTGCATTCCATAAAGTGAGAAGGACTGCCGAAAGCTGTACGTCACAGAGTTCTTCTTCTTTTGAAAAATTTTAGTAACCTGTAAATAAAGCATAACATATACTGTGGTTTAGACTCTTTCAGTGGGATGCTTGTGCTCTCAATTTGCTGGAAGAATTATTGTTGCCATACCACTAGCAGGTCATTAAAGAGGAAGATTTCCCTTTGGTGCAGGCCCAACTTTTGTGGTTTGTTTGGGTCGGGCACTTCAAAAAGTCTGCAGTAACAGACCAGTCTCCTGTGGGGTAGGGATAGTACCTGCACAATACAGCATTATTTCTGAGTTGGTTTCTCTGGCTCCACAGGAGGTTTTCAATATTGATTGGTAATAATTTAGTTTAAATTCCACAAAGTTTAAATCTGCTCTGTAATGCCTTTTTCTTTTGTTTGTTTTTTTTTTACCAAAAGGTCCACTTTGGCCTAAAATGTACAATAGATGACAAGAAGAATAATACTTACACAGCCCAGACCATGGTGTAATGAGCCAATCTATATGATTGAGAGAAACATACAAGAATTATTTAACATGAATCAGTGAACACATATGGGAACTTTTAAATTCACAATACATCAAAGCAAAGCCATTCCATGTTATTTTCAAAGAAATTGTGGGCCAAGTTTTAAATAAGGAAAACTAGTTTTACGGATCATATAGCAAACATCTGAGTCCCTCTCTATCGCTCTTACAATATGTGTCATTTTGGTTTGTGTCAGCCTTTATGATCATAGCATTGTCAAGGTCCCTTGGACTTTTGCTGATGTGTGTCACTAAAGTGGAGTTATTTTGATGAAGAGGATATCGATGGACCGAAAGGAAGGGTTTCAAGTAAACACCTTCAAGAAACTGTTATTACAGAGCTTGCCAGATGGCACTTTTCTTGGCTGACACTTGGGGCAAAATACATATTACAGTCATACAGCATGAAGGTCTGGGACCCAGAAAAATTTATGTGTCAGTAAGCAAAGAGGGAAGGTTCAGGTGAGGAACGCTCTTTCATTTCTGTTCATTTTAAGAGGACGCTTTTCATGAACAAGCTTGTGCTCTCTGTGACAGCTCACAAGTACATTGGATAATTTGATCCTACATGCTCCAGCTAGATCCAGCTCTTGAATGGAGGGGAAGATTAAAGTGGCCACACTCTACTGTATGTGCAACAGCCCAAGGGCGAACTCAAACTTACTGGCTTTTTTCCAACAATGAGTTTTTCCACTTTCTGAACTTGGGACACATGGTCTTCATTAGTCTTGAGCTCTCGTTTGCGAATCCGCTCATATATCCCTACCAACATCTCTCGAGGGATGTCCTCCCCATCATCCACTCCTGTCAGGATGAGAGGAAAAGGGAGAAGAAAGAGGAGGATTAATGATTAATTCAAAGAATTACGAGAACTGATGAACACCTGAATTCACACTTACACACTGCTGCACTGCGACCTTCAGAACTCAGAGGACAAGTATTTCTCCTCTACTCAGTATTGTACATTAATTACTGACAGTCCAATAGACAGAGAAATTAGGTAGGCATGCCACAAAACCCCTGTTAGTACTCTTAAAATCTGTTGAGGGTAACTAAAAACTGCTTTGCCTTAATTTTTATGCCATGACTAGCATAAAAAATTACCATATTGACACAATCATCAATGAAGGCAAAATGCATGCACAAAAACTCCATTGGGGCTGACTATTTATCTATTTATTGCACAGTAGCATTTGAGGATAGTGTTGGCCTTGTGACAGTAAGCTGGATGTGGTGCAGGAAGGGAGAACAAAGTACCTCGGAGGTTCTTAACAAAGTCTTCGAGCTTCATCTTCCTCTCAGGCTTGACATTGGGGCTGTACATGTCTGTGTTGAGGAGGATGATGGCAAAGGCCAGGATAAAGATGGTGTCGGGGTTCCTGAACTGTCGGACCACGCCAGGGTTGCAGATGCAGTAGCGTTGGCTATAAGAGGATATTAGAAATAGAAAATTTTAATTGAAGTAAACCACAATTATATTGGCTGAGAAATCGCCATGTATTTCATATGTCTGTTTGGACTTCTTTGGTCAAACTCATACCAGGAAAGAGGATTTTTTTTCTTTATTTCTGCTGTGACAGAACCCCCAAAGGTGACTGAAATTAATGTACAAAAATGTACATTGTACAATGAGTCATGATTTGAGAGAAATAGAAAGGGTGCTGAGGTCATAGGACTAAAAGTTCCTGTGAGTTTGAACACTGTTCATTTTTAACATAGTACATGGCAATAACAAACAGTAACATATAACAAAAGTCAGTTCTCACATTATCAAATTGCTGTTGGCTAACAGATAACATTATTGGGCTGGTTGCATGGGATATAATGCCCTGTGTTTAGAAATCTTTTATCGGAGAGCACACCATGGGAGCTGACATTGTTTCTCCTAACAAAGCTGACTCTCTGTTATGACCAAACTGATGTCATGGGAACTGTCCATCAGGAGACTCAATGCTTAAGTGCTATTTCCACAAATATATTCACAAAATTTTATAATTTTGTAAAACTTTACACTTGTATTATTACTGTCTATATTAAACAAAAAGTGAGGAAAATTTTAGTTGGACTGGTTCACATTAGACTACTAATTCCAGATCTGACTGAACAGGAGAGACAAGTTCTTCATTAAGGAACTAAAGCATAGTAAGACATTCCTTTGAGGCAAAAGAAAACCAGTAACCTCCCATGTTAGTGGTCCCCATTGGCTCCACTTATAAGAATATCAATATCTTTTTTGATTTTTGACTCTACACTGTCTGAGTTAAATAATGCCTCATAGCCATAATTTAAGAGAACAATGAGCCTGTACCACTGAAAACTGTCAATAAACCCTGCAGCCATCAGACAAGCCATTTAACATCTTTCTGAGTCACCATATAGTGAATTCATGATCATATCTAGACTAGGCTGCAGGCAAGTGCTGGACAATCAGTTTCTGTTATCTCCCCAAGGCGACGGTGTTCACTGGGGCTGAAATGTCCCTGCTCAGTGCTTATCAAAGCTAATTTTCTGTGGCCATGGGACCACCTTTTGTGAGAGGTTTGGTGTAAATATATAAAGGACAAAAAACAGCCTGAAGAAGGTTTTCCTCAACTATTTTAACCATTTTTCTCAAAATTATTTTCTGCAATGACCTGGCCAAACAATGTCTGGATTTAAAATTGCTTTGTACTTCTGCACTGACACTAATATGCCTGAGAGTGTAAAGAGAAGGCAGCAACTTTTTTGTGTGAAGTCTGTCTTAGGTTGTGGTTGTTTTTGAAATGGTGAAATGTTTGCTTGTGCTGTCCATTTTTCACACGTGCTGTGTTTGTGGTGAATATGAGACAAAGCAATTCACCTGCTAATTATTATCCTGTCACATAAGCCTCAGCTGGTAAATGCTGATGCAAGTCTTTAATTTTAAAAATATAGGTTTCTTCTCCCTTACATAACTTAGAGCTATTATTAGTTTGCACCAGCTGTCATAGATCCTAAGCTAGAGATGAGACCTGGTCTGGTTTCTCTGTCAAAAGTATCTTACCTGTAGGCCTCAATTAACCGCTCAACCTTCTGAGCTTCTCCCTGCACTCTAATGTGCGCTTGAAATTTCCTGAGAGCTTCATCCAGCTCCATAGCTGAGAAGTCCATTTCATCCACCACGCAGCTGGTGAAAAACACAGAGTTAGCAGTGCTGACTTTGGAAATACTTGAGAATATGCAATTAAGTAAAATACACATCCTATAAACAGGATTAACTTGATTTTAAAATATGCTTCATCAGATCTAGTAATGTTTAACTGTCTGTACTGTTTGGAACAGTAATCATCTACCACAGTTCAGTCCATCTGCCATATCTGCATGCCTTGGTATTATCCTCTTGTTATGCCTAGTGGGTTAACAAACAGTTGTCTGTCTGTGGTTCAGTGTTGTACCAACCATGTATGGCATGTTTATCAGCTTTTTTGCCAAAAACAGCAACCGCTTCTGGAAATAAGCTTGATAAATGCTCCAAGATAAACTAAAACAGCCACAGTAAACTGTAAGCTTTAAACGCACAAACAATGACCTGAAAGACTCTAAAAAGCTCTGTAGAGTTGAAGATAACTCCAGAGCAGGGTGATTATAGGGCTTAAAGTAAAAAAAAATCCTGAGCCTGAACTTTTTTCCGAGGAGCGGGGGTGCAGTGGATCCAACGCATACACACTATAGGCAATTTTTTGGCATTGTGCTTGGCAGGGTACAAGATGACCCACAGTTTAAATGTGAATTTTAGAAAGTAAAGGTAATAATGTTATAAGGACCTATAAACTCAGTCAGGCTAATCAATTTGAATTATTCATTTAGCAACCATTTAATTCAAAAGGGCAATTTATATAAAAATGCACAGAGTTACAGAGCAACAGTGAACTTTAGATAATATTGAAATTTTAAATTGCAACATTTCCCTCCTTTTTGTTCAAAACAAACAACAGCAAATTAGGTTATAGGAAATACAAAATAGAAAATAAACAAATGCAATTTAATGGACTAAAATACAAGTCAGTTCAATTAACAACCGTTGCGCCATTTGTTTTTAAGGCCGTTGTCAATTAGGACGTCTTCCACTGGCTTCATGAATTTACTCTGCATTTTTCTGATCTGATTTCGGTGAAACAACTGTTGGCTTGGATGCTGTAGTCAACATCACTCGGATCGGGTCTGGCAAGTTTTTTTTGGGTGGGGTTTTATGTGTTTTTTTTCATCTGAATCATAGTCAAATGTCGGAGATCCAGCACGGTGCCGGGATACTTTAAGCCCTGTGATTAAGTCTCTGTCAATTTGTTACTACAAGCAACCCTTGTCAATTAACACATAGTGATTTGCTCCTGGAAAAAAAAAAGATTGATTAGTTTTATGTGTTGTGGAGTGTTTTCCCATTGCACTACAAACACTTTAACTTAAATAGAGGAGGAACTTTTTACTAAGCTTATGTGAGGATTTTGACTCAGCTCACTGGAGCCACAATACCTTGATACCTTGAATGTCAGTATTTATAGACATTTTCTCAAGGAGCCCTTTAGATATGCCTGTCAAACTGATGCTGATGGACCTTTGTTTGCCTTATCCTTAGTGAATCTCAATGGGCTCTGAGGGCTGGTGTGCTTCAAGTGTATTTCAGATAAGTCTGTCCAGTCGAAAGTATAAAGTAGAGGTGCTATTTGAACGATGCAAAGAATCACTACTGGAAAATATGAGATCTTTACAACTTTCTGTCCCTCATACTGAAGAATACAAATAGGGTCCGTGTGTTTATCTGAGCATCAGAGCAATTTCCTGTGTGGATTCTATTTCTGTTTATTTCCTGAATGTAACTCGAGTCATTATGCAGTACTCAGAAACTCAGATTATTTGAATAAATGCAGATTGCAAAAAAGCCTATTTGCTATTAAATTATGATTTATGCTCTTGGGAGGCAAATCAAATGAAATTCTGTGGTCTGGCATAGTTTGCAAAGCAAACTAAAAGCCTGTTTAGAGAATGTTCATGTTTCAGGTTTACATGAAAATGATCTGCCCATACGAATGTGTTTAAGATTATGGGATGTTACTTGCTGCAAACTCACTCGAGGACATCTCTGTTGAACTGTTTCTGTCTGTTACCCAGGAACTCGCCAATCATCTGTCGACTCAAGCCTTTCCTCTGCAACAGGAAGTGAGCCACACCCACTGGAGTGTCTGGAACAAAGTTTCGTTCTATCAGATACTGGATGCCTTTTTCTGGTTTCCTGGAAAACAGGAGAGGGTTGAAAGAAAGAAAGAGAGAGAGAGGGAGAGGGAGAGAGAGAGACAAAAAGGAAAGGAGTGAGGATAAAATCTAAATCTGTGATTATCCCATTGCACTTCTCCCCCTGGCCAAATGTGTGTCAGAGGGAGGTGGAGGAATGGGATGACAACCCAGAGAGGGGAGGAGGGAGCTACTTTTCTCGCTGAGTTGATCACAAATGATTAAAATGAGCTTAATGGCTGACTCTGAAAGAAACCAAATCCACAGTCATCTATGATTAAACTGAATCACACAGGCTGAGATGAATAGCTCTTCATGAATTAGAGTAGAATTAGTCTCAGACTCATTTGTACCCTAGGTAGAACAGCTAGATAGTTGTGTTTCAAATAATATAATTATAAATTTGTCATGAGTTGCATGTTGGGTTGTTCAAGATAAACATTCTCTTAATCATAAGCAGTGGACTGATCTAATTACCATAACCTCATCTGTCACTCACTGGGTATGTTTTGCATATCAGATTGTCTGCTTCTATGTGAGCACTTTGTTAAAGGATCTCATATAATGGTGTATACATACTTGTTAAAGAGGTTTAGGCCAATTCGGTAGTGCCTCTTTCTGATGATGTCATTGCTGAATGCAGGTGAGTCCCAGCTGTTGCGAGTCTCTTTGTGGTACGTCTGCTTGCTGAGCGTCTGCTCCCTCAGGCTGTCCCTGGAGGAGGACTCAGAGCTGCAGTTGATGGTGTCATTGGAGTTTGATGTGCTGTTTATGCTGTCATTGTCACCGTCAGAGAAATCGGACTCTGATTTGCTTTGTCGGTTTGCGGTGCCGTTGATGGCCAGGTGGGCTTCCAGTTGTCTTGGTCGATGACGAGTGGCATCTTCTTCTCTGGAGGGTCCTCTGGGTGGCAAGCTGTGGCTGATGTGTTTGGGGCTGCTCTGCTGATTGTTGAGGCTTCGGTCATAAGCATTCTGTCTCTTTAAAGAGCTGCGGTCAGAACGATCACTTAGTTCCACTGAGCTGTCGCTTGGAGGCTCAATAGTTAGTAAAGGTAGGTGGTCTACTCGCAAGCGCTGCTCTTGGCATTCTAGAGATGGTGTACTGCGGCAGCTTGTGTCCGTGTCTCCTTTCTCATCCTTATGAGCCAGTGACCAGTAGTCCTGGGATGAATTGAGCGAACGCTGACGCAAGTCCAGATCAGTGCTGGAGGGCCTGTCTACAGATTGAGACAGGGGCAATGGCGGTGACAGTTCATCTTCATCAATGTAAAGAGTGACATCGCTGTAAGATGCTGTCATCTCGTCCAACTTGCGGTGTTCTGAAGCACTGTGGGAGGGTTTCACTTGGCAGCTGACCTCCCTGTCCATATCCTGGTGGCCTCTTCCTGTCTCTGGCTGGTTGTCGTCACCGTGCAAACTGCGGCAGTTCAGAGCATCATCTATAGACTCAGCTAGAGATTTGACCTGCCTGGAGAAGGCATCTTCAAGTTCTGTGATAGCGTCTGTGAAGTCGCTCTGTGTTGTGGGGGCTTTGGCCTGCATACCCATCTCCCCGCCATGCTCTGACTGCATCAGTGCACCAATTTTGTTGCCTTCATCTGTTAGTGAGACTTGCTTTCCCTCAAAGTAGGAGCTGTGGACTTTTTCAGGTCCTTCGAAGGAAAACTGCATTCTCATATTGGATAGGACAATTCGTCTGGACATACGGTTCTCAGACATAGAACTTCTAAGACGTTCAAAGTTCTTGTTCATCTGGTACTGGCGGAAGGCTGTTTGGATGGTGCGAGCTGCATGTCGGGTTATGAAACGCCCACCATATTTACGTTCTAGCATCTCCACCTGCAGGACGAAAAGAAAAGTTGTCTTACAAACAATCATCCATTTAATTCCCATTAAAACAGATTCATGAGGCTACACCATTTTTAAAGCTAGAATGGGCAGTTTGTAATTTGGTTTATTTTGTGTTTTAGAAATAAACCCGGCTATCTCTCAGCATATTGTAATTTGAGTTCTCTGTCAAAAATCTACATCTCTTTTTGGCTCTGTTTTCAGGCTTTGGAAAATTTTGCCAAGTATGCAGGATATCTATCTCCTGCCTACAATAATGTTTAGAACAAAAACGTGTTATATCACGTGTCGGCTCCACATAGGGCTTCAGGCTCATAATATTTGATGTCAGTAGAGGCATGATAACAAACAGTGTGGAAAAGTTTTTTGACGTGTGACAGCAGTGTGTGTGTGGTATACTAGCCGTGTGGATTTGCTGGCACAAAGCAAAACATGCCCATTTTCCTTTTGTGACAGTTTAATAACATATTATTCCTTCTTAAGAAATCAGTTCTTTGGATATTTGGACCATCCTCTTATTCTCCGGTAAAATGGTAGTTCAGCCTTTTGGCCTGAAAGTGCTGGAAGGGCTTCACTGAGAAGACTAGTCATAATTCAGAGGGACTGGGGTCTTGGTGTGCTTTGTGCCTTTAAAAATGAGCCCTATGAGGCCTGAGGTTTTGCTGCTGCCTTGAGTTTGTGTGGTTTGGTGGGAGGGGTGGTAGGAATCAGTAAAGAGAGATGCAAAGGGTTTTAAATTGTGTGTCCGAACTGCCTCCACCACCTTTAATGGCAGAATAATTTTAAAACAATTTTGAATAACTTTTCAAGTTTCCATCCATGTTCTCATTATATTCCAAGCAATTCCAAGTAAGACAAAATAAGCCACCTCAAGCAGAGCTTTGGAGTTTCAAAAATAGTTTTTCAAGCAAATAGAGGGTAAGTGTTTGTTACACAAAATATACATTTTGTAGGGTCTGTCACTTAAAACAACCCTCCGTCTAGCAGTTTATTGTGGATTAAAGACTGTTTTTATCTGGCTGCAAAGGAAAGACTGTGTGGATTAGAGAGAGAGACAAAAAAAGCCAGAATAGAATAGAAAGAATAGAAGTGATGGTATGTTATATAGACCCCAAGGAAAGATGGATAACGTTGAAGTTCAAATGAACAGGTAATGGCCCAAATAATAATGATGACTTGAACAACCACAAAAAAGATATAGATATGGTGTGTGCTGGAGTGAACAGACTGAGAAAAAATTATTACACAAATGCACAATAATTTAATAACGACATTGTTACCACAGCAGGAGGGGGAGTGGAAAAAGATAGATAGAAAGGGGAGAGAGAGCAAGGCCAAAAGCTAAGATAAATCTATATGTTAAACTATGTGTAAGCTATAT
>JAQNCA010000014.1:25723019-25743736 GCA_029783725.1 Acanthurus tractus
AACAACAACAATAATAATAATAATAATAATAATAATAATAATAATAATAATAATAATAATAATAATAATAATAATAACAGTTCTCTGAGCATCTGAGCATTAAGCTCAAGGCACAGTTAAAATCAGCAAATCAATCAAGAAAAAGCAAGATATGTTTTGAGTTTAGTTAATGTTAATATTCATAGCTAGCTGAGCAGGCTGAAGACACCTTTAAAAGAGCAACTGATTTTGATCAGAAACATGTATCCACTGGAGAAAAACATCCTCTAAAACCAAGACATCAAAACAGTAATGTACCATGTTTCTTCTCTGTAAATTGAAAACACAAAGACTGTTTTATACACACTAGGACCCACTAAGAAAATAGGACCTTAACCAACATGCTTGTCTTTTTAGCCCATAATTTCCCTTTTTCTACTGTGTTGTTAACCTCAGCCTGCAGCTCGTTTTGTTCTGATATTTTTTAAAAATATGCTGTGTTAAATTTTTTTAGGAGCATCAGTGCTGAAAAGAAAAGTGTCCATGCTGTTTGTTAGGTTTGTTAGGATATCTTTTTTTATGCAGACACAAGGTATTCAACACAACTTTTCAAAAAATATACAGTATTTAGATGAGGTGTTTTGCCCTCATACAACTTGATAAGATGCAGATTAAACATTTTTGATTTTTCATTTGATGTCTTGGTTCCAATCAGATTCTCTTGATTTACTTTTATTGCAAAATCACCTAGGTTCCTCGGTCCATCTGTGCAACTCAAGTACAGAGTGAGGAAGGCTTCAACCATGTGACTCTATAACAGAGTAAGTAAGCAAACCATATATTATACAGTAAAGTATATAAACCACACTGACTGGTGGCAGTAATAGCAAAGTGATCAAGTGATAACAGGATAAACTGTGTTTACTGGACTTCTTTCAGACAGTCAGCAGCTGTTGCCTTACTGCTGATGATCTCAAATATAAACAGTGAACAATATATTAGGTTGTGGCTCAGCGGTGCTACAACTGTGATACATCAATATAACACTTGTTGTTTCATTATATTGTAATTTTTTTTTTTAGAAATTATGTTATTTAAAATAGAGCTATACAAATAGATAATATGAACACAACAAAATATTGTCACCATACAAAGACAAACATTTTTGCAAATTCTGACACACCCAACAGACAAACATTAGCTTTGATAATGTGTTGTGTTTCAGGTGGCCTAATACGTGAACTCCAGTTCCCTTCATTTTGTGATGTTATGTAATGTTATCTCAGTGTTATGATCATGGCATTAATCTTATGTCAATAGTGGACTTTTGGCCTTTAAAATAAAAAGGTTGGATTTTAATAAATGATTGATTTGATCTATAAACCACGTAGTTTTTTTGGTTTCACCTAAATTTTTTAAATAGTGATTTTTACTTTCACTTTTCCCTTACTTTTTCTTACTGTTTACTTTAGGTTATTTTCGTGGCGGTAACTGAACTTTTACTTGACTACAGAATTTCAGTAACCACCCTCCTCTGTGCCCCCTCCCTCACCTGCTTGTCCTGTAGGTCTGATGAGAGCTCATAGCTCTCTGACAGCGAGCGGGAGCGCTTTATGGCCTCCTCCTCTGCCTGCTTTCGGAGGATAGACTGGGAGTGCTGAAGCTTGGGTCGGCGGGGCCTTGGGTGGCCGGGCAGGAAGATGTGTCCGTAGAGCTGGCTGTCCAGGTGGTCGGGACCGAGCCCGCCGCTGTGGGTCACTGGGACACAACTGTAGCCGCTGCTGGGGTCCACAGAGGGGCCCACCTCGCTGCCTGGAACATCACCTTCCACACTGCAACACACACACACAGAACTCTGGGTTAGCTTGCTGTGTCATTTTCCCGAGGGCATGCACTTCTTTTTTTTTTCAGCAAAAGCACGTGACAGAGAGAACAAGTGAACTTTGATACTCAGGCAAGGGTATTAATGCAAGTGAGAGAATTTATAGCAGCAGTCTGAGTGCTACCTGATTTCTCAATACATTCCCTTCACGAAGCAGAAATACCTCTCGTCATCATAAGCAACTGTATTCTGCCCCACTGTATCCTAATTAGAAGAAATTAATAAAAAATCAAATCCATTTCAAACAAAAGGATTAAAGAAAGGACAACAAACACTGAAATCCCTGTAACATTATCATTAGATCAATTCCTCAGTACAAACAAGGATACTCAATGTCATAAGTGACAGAGCATGTGAAGCAGCACTGAGGATCAATAAGGATCTTTGCTCACAGCAGCACCAACCTAAGCAATGACTGCCATGCTGCAGCCTGCTGTAAATAAATGTCAACCACAGATCTGTTCACTTCCTCCACACCTCTAAGACCGTTAGGATCACCTGAGAGGGCTAAATTAACTGTACTTTGGAGCCTGAACACAGCTCAATAACTAATACTTTGAGGAATCAAAGCAGAGTTCTATTTGAATGCATAAAATCAACAAGCTGTCTCTTCACAAACGGAGGGTTAAGCTTCTTTCTCAATAACGTGATCTCAATAACCAAATGCATCTTACTGTATATTTTAATTTTATGCATTTACAGCAAATTTAGCAAAGAGGAATTGCTGACAGGAAAACAAAGAAGATATCTGAATATGTAGAAAAAATGCCAATATTTTGTATGTAATTGTCCACTGAAGACACAAAAAGTTTAAGCACACAATCAAAGAAATAACACAACTGTGATAGCTGTGAATCATGTAATAAACTGCTAAAATTACTTTCTTTAGTTAATACAAATTACACTTTCAACCAAAACACATGTTGATGTCATACAAAACTCTGCGTATGTGATGTGAGATGAAAGCAGAATGAGAGCAGTCACACTCCGGGCACAAAGTCTACATGAGGAATCAACTGTGATGAATGAGCTTTCTCTAGAAAGGGACCATAAACTTAACCTGGCAGGTTTTTTATGGTGAGTGTGAATAAAACATACTGCACTTCAGTTGTTGATAAATTTCATACAGCAGTAGCAAACAATGCCATTATCAGCAAGCAGAAAGCAATACATTTATGTTAGAGAAAAAAAGACTATTGCCTGTGTATCATCTGACCTTGTGTCAGCAGCCCAGTCAATTGAGCTGAAAGAGAGAAATGTCTCCAATTTATCAAACAAAGCTAGGTGACACTATTTCTAAATGTAGTTATGGGGCCTAGACTTGAAAAACCACCGCTTATTTCCTGAGGTTCACCTCGCCATTTAAAATCTATGGTGAAAATGTGAGCTTTTCTACCTTGAAGCAACCTTTAAGGTAGAGAACACAATCAATTTCATTTTGTTTTGTTTGTCATAAGCTGATGGATCAAGTGGAAAGGCTCAGAACAAGGACGCACATCTCGAGGCATCTATCACTGCATCACCCTGTCAAAATACTCGATCTCTGTGGGAGAATGTGTCAAGGTTTGATAATAAAGGTCAAAATAAAAGCTTTAAAAGGAAAAAAATTTGATGTCCAAAGTGGACTGAGAGCCTTAAATATGCAGGCAAAATGAGTAATAGTAAATGATGCCTGTCATTAGGCTGTGCAAACAGAATACCAGAGCGTGCCGTGTAAGTTTAGTGTATATCATTCATTTCATGCACAGTTGATTCAAGTAAATCATTGAAACTGCAGATGCAGTCTTTCAAAAGTTTTTAAGGCATTATCTAGTTTTGTTCAGGCAGAGTTTAAACTTAAGAAAGAGCTAGGCTAGCTTCTCAAGGGTTTTTATAGCCACGTTAAACATCCTTTTTCCAACATCGTCAACATATTTTTTTCTTAGCCATGACTTTAACATTTTAAACCTTATCCAATCATTTTTTTGTGCCTAAAAGTAAAATTACATCACCCACTGTGGCAGCAGATCAGAGAAAGGTCAAAGTAATTATTGTTCTAGCAGACATTAAGCACAGATTTGGATTGCTCTGACAAACAATCTGCCTACATGATTTATTTTACATGGACATGAAATATTTATTCTTGAGGATTTGTTGTCTTTCAGCCAAGTCTCAGTGAGGTGGGCTGAGGGCTCTCAATCATTGGATAACACCTCTCATGAGAGAAAATGTCTTGTCACTCCAAGGTGGATGTTCATTGCTCATTAATAAAAAAACCCTTTCTACCGCTCTCTTCTCCTTCCCGTACATCTTCAAGACATTCTTAATTCTAAAAGAAACAAATCTTATCAAACAAAGACAGCCCTGTAATCAGACTGCAGTGTGGGCCGCTATATGTCTGCTCCAGCAGAGGATGTCTTATTGGAAATATCCATTTATATGGAAGAGAGGCTAGTGTGCTTGAATTGTTGCACAGAGCTCGAAGCAAGAATCTGCAGATGCCTCTAGGAACTGACACTGAAAGCATGACAGCACCCACAGCATGTCTTCACTTAGCTGGTTTTGTTGCTTTAGAGTCACTGAACATGATGTTCTGCTCTTGGTTACACAATAAGAACCATGCAATGTGTTTCAAAAAACTCAAACAACAAAGTAAAACTGCTCCAGCAAACAGGAATGTTGGTTGAACACAACCATTCTTTTAAAAACTACCAAACAAATGACAAAACAAACAAACAAACAAACAAACAAACAAACAAACAAACAAACAAAAAGCAAAAGACATCCGAAATGTCAGTGCATATTAAGCCACTCATCTTCTTGTGGCTGAGAATTTGAATCAGACCAGCAGTGGGAGAATGGCTTATCAAATTCTGGTCAGATTCATTGCTACTCGAGACAGACTAACTCTAAGACCTCTACAGTCTGTAATAATTACAAATCCTGCCTTAACAACATTAATAACCTTCCCCTTCAAACATATTCAATTTTAAAGCAGAGGCACACTAGAAAAGGGGCAGGGAGCAGGAATGAGGGTCAAAAGTTACATTATCAAGACAGAGGAAAGCACATTTTGAACAAATTGGGAATCACCCTCATGAAGATAGAAAATCTGCTAGCCCTATTCAATGAAATGTCACCAGAACATCAGAAAATACTGGCCTGCTGTTTTAATTTTAATTTTATTTTTGTCTCTACAACCGTTTTCACAAGCTGCAGCAAGCCCCTATGAAAGGTTAATGAACTCTGACAAACATGATTGGTAGACTGTCCCTTTAAATTTTGTTTCCAATCCTTGGCATTTTTGAGCCATCCGAAAGCATCAGATAGGGTTTTTAAAACTTTCAGTTTTACCCTGATATAAGCAAATATATGTAAGCATTAGAACCACATGAAAGGTGGGCTAGAGTCAGATTACAGGGTTCAATTCAAAACCCCACAAAGTACAGCAGCATCCCATGACAGCCCATAAATTGCTGGCTGATAGAATTTAATTGTGTTTGTATTTGAGGGTTGTGGGAAGGATCCAGGTGACAGGGGGCAGGCGATGTGAGGACAGGTGTCAACACCTCCCCTGGAGACGCCCTCATCGTGCCGCTGAGTGGCTTCTTCATGTGGAGCCTCTTCTCACTGTGTCACTCTGCACTGATGAATTAATTACTAGGATCTGCCACTCACACACATACACAACCTGACTGCTCTGGTTTTCTTTGTTTTTCCTCGTATTCACACTGACACTGCTGCATGTATTTCACGAGTGAGCAACTTTTAGAATTAGTTTAAGTTGATTAAATAGGAATTAGAGGGCACCGCATGAAGAACAGTAAAATATGACTCAGCTGTATTCATTTGCTTGGCACGCATCAGGAAAATCATTGACTGGCTCCAAAATGAAGCAAAAACCTTTGCTGCATCACAATTGAGTCACAGCTTATTTACACAATGTTTGCTGCCTGTGAAATTCATCAGCAGTCCCACTCTGGTACCCCAACTAAATTAAAGGTAGTTCATCCAGTAAAGAGTAACAGTTATTTTGTTGGACTTTGATAAAAAGGACTTCTCAAGTGATCTTGGTTGAGCCTGGCAGCAGTCTCTGAGTAAAGGAACGACATAAGAGAACTGTTAAACGTTAAACTGCATCACGAGACAAGTCCAGAGCTAAATCAAAGTGTAAGTACTATTATGTCAAGCGACTATTAAAAGTAACGACCCCTGTACACTGCACTAGAGCACACACTCAATATTTGCCTTACCAGCTGTCTGATTCCAGCTCCAGCAGGGACTGAGTCCTGTCAGAGGCACACTGCAAACACCACATGCTGCCCTCAGAGTCCCTGTACCAGAGCCCTCAGCACCCTGCTCCCTGTTACTCCATCCTCAGGTTAAATGAAGCTTTGCAGCCTGACCGTACAGCTTCACTCTAGAACACCTCTAAAGCTATGGCCTTCCTTCAGAGCCTTGTGAGGAGGGGCGTTCACAGGAAGAGGGAGGGAATTCCTCCAGAGGAAACTGGGTCGTGTGGCAGCGGGAGCACTGGTGCCCCACAGATGAGGAGGGTCTTAAACAGGAAGGAGCAAGAAGTAAGAAGTAAAAATGGAAGGGAGATTGAGCTAGCTCGGGTGATAGCACAAACTTTATTATTAGCAAGAGAATTTGGGTGGCAAGGATGAAGCCTGGGAAAACCCCTGGATGTACTGTTTTAGCTCCAGCGATTGTGGATGTACAGCTGCAGTAATGTGAGCTTCACATTGGCACAAATGTCCCCCCATGTCAACATTCAGCTTCATATGGAAGACATACACAGTGCCTAATAATCCCTACTTTACAATTGCTAATCAAGGGTCTATAAAAAGTGCTTTAAATGATACTATCACTAACCCAGCCTTTTAACATACAATACAGAACAAGCAACAGCTGCTTGGCCGGTCAGTGCTGCCGAACTATCCTTTAAAAAAACAACCAAAGTTAATAGGGAATGTTTGACTCACGGCCCCTCCTGTCTCTGTGCTGATGCCTAGGGTGATTTCTCCCACTCCTATTCCCCTGCCACAGTCCAAAATAGTGAGCAGTGAGAGGCCTACCATTTTCTGTTCAATGACATCATTACCCAAACAACGGGTGTGTATCAAGTGGACCAAAGATGTTATCTAACCAAGGCAACCATGCAGAGGAGAGCACTAAGATAACACAGCTAATGGCTTTGCTTTGGTTCGGATCCCCAGTGACCATAAGTCCAAAAAAGTCCTGTGATTCTGTGCTGCTACCTCTGGTGAAGCATATGTCTTCAGTGCAGTCAAGAAAACAGGTTCTTGATGACTCCATATAATGTGGAAAATCATGCTAACTACAGTCTATAGTGAGAATGAGTAGGGAGTTGGTGCAGAATGACTCTCTTATGGGCCATTACAGAGCTTAATAAAAAGGAGCAAAATGTTTCGCATATGGGGAAGGTTTATTTACAGTGCAGCACAGGGACAGTGAGAATGCAGACTGCATTATAGTTGATTATAAGGAGAGTTAAAATGATCTTTCACAACTGTGGAAAAAAATTTACCCTTCTTTCTGAAAGTTGAAAATAAATTTAAAAAAATTAAAATAAAAAAACAAAAGCAGAGCCTAAATAATGCTTAAACCTGTATGAGACCTGAAATTATTACAGTATTGATTCCTAGCCCATCTAGCCCCAAAGTGGTTGATGAACATTCCTTGTTGGACTTGTTCTCTCACACTGTAGATACTTCTCTGGGTTTAGGCAATGAGCGGCCCCAAGTTAGAATTTACAGGAGGCATCACATGTTTCATTTGCTACCAACTTATCTGTACTAAACTACGTGTATGTGAATATATCTGCCATATCAGCTATGGGTGGCAGGCAATATAGAGGCAAGCAGACAGGAGTATGAAACAACTGCACTCAATGCACTTGGATGCCACTGCAGGGAGAAAGCTGCAGTATTTGGATCTGTGTCCAGCAGCAACATGAGAACATCAACATGCCCGCTTGCTATGACTCACTGGACACTGACCTACTCTATTCACAGACGGGCTCAGTCACACCTTACGCAGACTAAGGACAGTGAACTGACAGGTTGTATCTGGGTCTAATAATTAAGACATTTTTGTTAACTCGTACAGCTGGTGGCTTGTAAATTTTAGAGCTAGCAGTACATGTGTGAAAGGGGCTTAAGCTAGTTGGTCCTCTTTTGTATTAATTGTGGCCATGAAGCTTAAGGTCAAGCTGCAGGAGTTAACACCCACACCATCTGTTTGATTGCAGACAGGGGGAGTTGGAGACAGCTGCCTTTGATCAGACCTTGGGTTATTTTTATCCCTCTCATCTCTGTCTTGATAGTGAGAAGCCAGACTGTACAGTAGTTGGGAGGGAAGGGATGTATTTTTACCTCACAGATGAGTCTGAATGTGTGCCAAATGCTGAAGCGGAGGCACTCGTCAGCGTACTATGGCTCTGTGACAGATTTTAAATTACTCAACTGTGATCGTCCCTGTACATCAATAAAAAAAAATAGTTATAACGGGCAGCATTTGTGACTCCAAGGACAAGGACAGGTGACCCAGAGGAAAACTGTTTGAACTTTGATGAAAGAGCATTTTGTGATGGATTATAATGAAGTCCAGAAATCATACTGGATATGGATTGCTGGAGTCTGAACCAGCCGGCTTAGCTTAGACTAAAACTGGATACAGACACAGCTAACTGTGCCTGAAAATAAAAAAAACAAAAAACCAAACAAACAAAACCCTCGCACACCTACCAAACACCTCGTAAACTCACTAATTAACATGTATTTTGTTTAATTTACCAAATATTTTCCTTCATGGACTGATTTTTTTCTTTTTCAAGAGAAAAATCTGAGGATTGTGCATCATTTTGACTGACCAGTACGCTGAAGGTGAGCTACCACAACCTCAAGTAATTCACACACACAACACTGTCAATAACCTCTGATAAACCACCTGTCCAGTTTGACACACACACCTGGAGCCAAGCATAGGAGAGACAATTGGAGTTAAGATAATGTTGGTAACAAACAAAAAGGCTTGGTTAACATGCTGACAGATTAGGTGTTTTTGTGTTTTAGCTGAGGTAGACCAGAGGGTATTAAGTTGATGTACAGATTGATGAAGCTGTTTTGCTCTCACTGTTTTCTCTGACGTTTGCTGACAATGATGTATTGTAGCCTTGTAGCGTTTTATGTTTTGTGAGAACAGCATCAGAATCTGTTAATAGAACTAGCCTTGTAAATAAACATGGCTTTTCGGCAACTTGTTAGAGAGGTTATTCGGTGCTATGACCTCTAATTAATTTAGTAACACATCAGTTGTAATTCTGTTTAAAAGAAAAGTCAGATCCTGGATATTGCTGCTGGTGTTTTTCACCACTGTTTTGAAAGGAAGAAATAACAAGAATAAAAGTAGAACCAGTTTTAAAAGTGATGTTTTTTTCATTTTAAATATATGCTGCGCATTGGATCATTAATGTCTCTGTGAAGAGCATTTCATGCTGATTTTAAAAAGTTACCTAAAAGTATCATTCACTGAGTCTTTCTTGGACTGTTTAGATGCCTTCTGTTGTCACTGTAGAAAGAAAAAACATCTGCTTGGTGCAGTTGTTGACATGTAAATTGACTACACCATCATGTTCACTCCTCAGATTGTCTCTCTTTGTCTTTACAAAAGCATAATCTGACAGTTTGTTCTTTACTGCAAATTAAATTGTGATCACAACTATAAATGTAAAAATAATTTATGGTTTTAGGGCGAATTGCATGCAGCAAGTATATCATGTAAACAATAGTTTATTCATTCGCCCAGTTCCTCTGTGCAGCATCTGGTTACCTAGAGAGATAATATGACTTCAAGAAGTCCCTGGACCTGAGTGTTGCTCTCCAACACATGAAGCTGCTTTAAAAGTTTTTTGTCAGATGTAACTCAATTTATCCAGATCATGCTAAATCATTTTAGCTGTTTGTCTATCACTTTTAGCTTCTTTCCTTAATTTATGTGCTTGCCTGCTAACCCATTTAAACACTCACAGCATGTGGTCCATATATTTTTTTTATTCAAAATTTAAATATTTGATTTTTCAAGTTGCTTGATTTTTTAACAGTCTTTCTATGTTCCCCAAGCCACCACAGAAATGCTCATAACTCCTGCCTTGGAATCACTTAATGGATTACAGAAGGAAAATGGTTATTAATTGTTTTTACATGCAGAAACTCTAACGTATGCCTCATTATTTGGAGTGTTTACTATAAAAGCTTATTACAGCAAAACAAGTCTTATTATACCTCCACTGCTAACCATGCTACTGGTTTTCCAAACATGCCACTGTGCATCAGGTTCCTGTTCTGACCTTTGAGATGCGTGTTCAGAATGAGAACACCTGAAGGAAGCAGACTGGACTGGACATGACTAGAATAACTGAAATGTTTATCTGACGCAGTTATACACTCAATATGACCCTAACTCAAGTGAGATTGTTAGGACGTTCACATGACAGTTGAAGTTAATTATTGTCTTTCTTTTATTACATTCAGATTACTCATGTCAGTGTCATTGCACTGATTGTTTTGTCCTTCCTTATGTGTTTATTATCTGTCTATCACACTGAAAAGCCACTGAGGAATTCATGAAACAGCTGGTCCTTCTAGAGTAGCTGAATAATTCACCGAGTGCTCTCACAGCGAGTTTGCAGACAGACAACTCAACACCGGACAGCTTTTTAAGGCTTGGGTTACAGGCACACCTGTCACACTCTGTCTAGACTCAAAGTGGAAACAGCAGGACCTGTCCTCCTTGTATTAATCCCTACATCAGTTGCAGTGCCTCAGCAGGCTGGACAGAAGGCTTCACAGTTCCAGTCCAGCTACAACCACAAGTACAGACCCCTCTCTCCTCCTACACAGCCCTCCACCTCCATCTGCAACATCCAAACCTCTCCACCTCTACTTTCATTCAGAGTGACAAATGCCACTCTCACAGCCGTGATGGATTTCACATATTCTCCTCAAGCAGGGCTGAAAATAGAAACATTGACAGACACTGCATTTTCTGCTCCACTTGGTAAGTAAATTGACCAGTCTCTGTAAGTGGGGTACCTGAAGACAAACATGTCTGCACGTCCACCTCTCTTGGTGCTCCGACTGTGGCTGAAAACAACCGCAGCACTGATTAGAAACAACCGGAGCTGCGATCCACCACCCTGCGGCCCGGGGGGGGGGTGTAACAGAAAGCTTAGATAAACACGCAGTTATAAGGCATGAAATCACCAGAGGATGCACTGTGATATTATGATGAGTTGCAATCAGTCTGTAATCTATGCTGTGGTGCTCAGACAGTCCTTCATCAAGCTGAAATGCAAAACATTCTTTCCAGTGTCTTCCAAGGCTCTGTGTAATTCTGACTGCCTTTTTTTAAAACTATTTTGTAACCATTTTTGAAGCAAAATCTGCCTCTTCTGTTCAAACAGCATTTCAAAAGCCAGAGTCTCCCATCATCCACCTTGAGGCTCATGGTCCTTGGGGAAAGGTTAATATCACTCCCCACTCCCTGCTGTGCTGAGCCTTGTGCTTCATTGTGTGAATGATGAGACCAGAAACAGGATTTCAAACACTATATACCACACATACTCTTCATTTACATTACCTGTTTGACATGACCTGGCTGAATAAAAGAGATAAGGAGAAGCAATTGCATATTGAAGCAGCAAGCAGTAGACAACGTCCTAATATATGATTGTAACACCGAACTCTTAATGTTCCCTAATACATGAAACATGAAGAGCTGTTTTTCTCTTTTGCATTACAGCCAGAATAGGATGGTAATCATATTAGATTTTCACAACATAACTATTGTGTCCTAAAGAATTCACAATTATTGTTATTATACCTTGAAAATATTTCAAAAATTAATGCTCTCACCAAAATCCCTCTTCAGCTATTGTTTATCCTTTTTTATAGGAAACTAATTAATTTAAATATACAAAAGCAAGGAGGTGTAGGGAGTCTTTTACTATAATTGAAGAAAGCATACAAAAAGAATAGTTAAACCTAATGAACTTTGACTTTTACGGTGTGTTGCAACCAACCATTTTGTAGGGTATTTCAGTTGTTGTCATTCCAGTTATCATCAATACCCTACTCCAGAACATGTGTGAATCATGTTCTTTGAGTACATAATTTGTAAGAGGTGTCCCTTGAAGTTTACCTGTGAACAAACAAAACATGTTTATGTTCAGTATAACTTGCTAAACACTCATAATGTCTGTATTTGAGGTTTAGTAAAATAAATGCAATTCCTTCTCTATTTAATACTTACAAAGCAGACTTTTCTTTTGTTTGAAGCCTGCATTGTTTACATTCAGTCCCCTGCCTTCTTCAACACAGTGCTGCATGCAGTATATTGGTGCATTAGCGCCACCTGTACATCATAACCATGAACATATTTTGCATTACCTGTGTGCACTCACGTGTATCTTTGTGTATCCTTGTGCATCCTTGTGCATGTACACAAGACAAACAAAACAGGCACCCACTCATTGAAAAACACCTTTCACATGAATGAGAGATCAATAAAAACTTGCACTATAAATCCTATCAGCATGTTATATCTTAAAGTGGGTTGGCTAACATGTCATCCAGATAAACTCATAAAAATCAAACAAGAAATGTTGCCTTAGTAAACTGATAAATGATTTGTTTTAACAACCCTGCTTCTTACAGAGAATTTTTAAATAGCACTCACTAGTAACAACAAATGGGTTTTTGAGAAAACAAACCCTGCCAACTGAGTTACATGTTTTATGAAACATATAGAGGAAATATTTTACTGAATCTATCTGAAAAACCCTTACTAACAGTTTATTAGTTTCTTTCCCTCAACAATACCTGTTCATTGCATAATGGACAGTTTTGTGGGTCCATACCACTTGGTTAATGTCAGAGACATAACAGGTGGTTTAAGTCAGATTAAGTGTGTTAGTAGCCTAAGTCTAAACATTCCTGAGGTTCAGCATGTAAACCCTTACTGGACTGAAACCCCCCTCCCAACATGATTAAGAGAGCAATTACATTTCTAGGCCTGGATTTAAAGTGTGTTTGTTGTACCTTAAATAATAAGATTATTTTTGACCTGATTCTTTCTATACTCCACTTCACCTTAATTATGAGCCAGAACTGAATGAACACAATCAGGCACACTGTTTAACCAACAACTCACTGTGCAGCCATAATTGTTGTTTTCCATTACCCTCCTATGACATGGTGCAAAGACTGTAGCATGTTTTCACAAGTGTGCAGGGCACATCAACGACATGTGAGCACATTTGTAATTATGTGCTGCGTAAGCACCATGTCCTGTTTGAAGACACAGGGGAATAAATTCATTTTGACATGAAAACAAAGATCCAGGCAGCGACTGCCCTGCCGCTTTGACTGGCCTCCAGCTGCATCACTTACATCCTAATTGAGCGTGGCCCAGGCCCGGCCCAACAGGCTGACTGCCTCTCTGGCTGTCTGCTGTAAAGCTGTTTGGCTCCACGTCAACCCTGTAATCCCTGAGCTCAGAACCCACCCACGTGTGGCCTTCAGAGGGAGGCAGTGGCCTTGCCCTCTCATTCTGAAGCCTCCCCAACATAAAGAGAGAGAGGAAGAAAAAGAGCGAGAGAGAGAGGGGACTGCACAGTCAGGTACTGGCAGATGAAAACACAGTTTATGTAATGTTAAGGACCATATGGCATTGAATCTGTTGGGTGTTTATGCTGTGCTGTTGTAGTCCCTCTGACCACACTGCAGTTATTCAGCTTATCTCTGCTAATCCTCCTGCTGGAACTCTTTCTCCATCCTGTTTCTTAGTCGCCGATGGGCTCTGGTGCCAAACCAATACTATTACACCACAGAATTGAAGTGAGATGTAAATATTGAGCAACCCAAACTAAAGGCTGAGTCACGTTTAAAGGATTGGATACTCGCAGTTTTGTCCATCATTTCCTGTCAAGTATGATATCAATATACTTGTTAAAGTAGTGGCTTGACTATGACAATGTCAGGTGAGGCAGGAAACATAAACAGTGAGAGGACCATACAGTGAACAAGCTTAGCCAGATTATCTAAACCACACAGCAAAGCTGAAAGTGGTTGCACCTGTACTGTCTGTGATAATCCCTCATTACACAGCAAAACTGTACTTACAACTATAGTTGTAAGTACTTTGATTGACCATACTTTAACATAGATGTTAAAGTATAGTCAATCAAAGTTCAACCAAAAAAGCATAAACAGTGGTGTAAACAATGAGAAATGATTATTATCCTTGATAAATAGTGGAATGGTTTTTTTTACCATGACACAGAGTTCAGAGATCTCACAAAGACTAACTTTATACCCATTTCATGGCAAAGTATGAAAGTATGAGAAAAAGAGTAGGATGACAAAGCTTAGAACTTTGCTTGATTTCATAATTTATATTCAATGAAAACAATTTTTTTAGTTGTTAAGGCCTACATATGATTCAACTCTGGGGCAGGAACATCCATCCATCCATCCATCCTTCCATCCATCCATCCATCCATCCATCCATCCATCCATCCATCCATCCATCCATCCATCCATCATCGTCTGTCAATGTTGATCCCTTCAGAGTCAGGGGGTATTGGAGCCACACCCTGGACAGGTCACCAGTCATCACATGGTTATCTCATTAGGACCAACAACCTTTCATGCTAACATTCATACCTATGGGCAAATCTGAGTCTTATATAAACCTAACCTGCATGTCTATGAACTGTGGGAGCAAGCGGGAGCACCTGGACACGGGGAAAACATGCATGTGGGACAGGAACAATGCCAGCAAAATGTTTTCATATTAAACATTAATGAGGGTTGTCAGTTACCATCCATTGAGGTGTTTAGGTCATGGTGATCCTTGTCGAAGATTTTACTCTACAGAAGGATGTCTTATTTTTCCATTCAGTTTTCATCAAAATTGCCACTTTACCACTATAAGACAATCAACATCTGGCTAGTTTGCACTAGCAGCAGTGTTTGCTCCAGATGTGATGCTCTGACTACAGGTTCTGACACACCTAGCCGACCGTTGGTGATTGTCTGTCACCCTATTTTTTGGTAACCTATCTGGCCCTCGTTGGCCCTCATCAGTGGTTTTTGGGCTGATTCAGCAACATAAATAGGCAGAGCCCATCAGTGAGAGCAAAACAAAATTGGGAGTTTCATTTAACTCTAGAAACAAGTTTAGGAGGGCCCCTTCAGCTTTTTGCTGTAGCATTCACAGTTTCATCTAAGTGTGTTTTTTCTTTTTTTCTCTACCCTTCCTTTTTTCATAAACAAAAGACCAAGGACTTAAAACGCTTATGTCATTTCCAGCTATTTTTAAGACATATTCTTGATTATAAGCAATTAACACTATATTACAAATTCATCTAGTTAGTGAGTGCAAGTGGTTTGAAAATTGTTAGCAAAAGCTGCCTTATTAAAACAACACTTTGTATACATCCCTTTGTCTATTTTTTCCTTTTCAGTGATGATTTGCAATCAATCATAACATGCACAAAAGCAACTTTATGGCCAAGTCACAGTCAATGTAAAGCAGCAAAAAAATCAGCCTTCAACACCTCTAGTTCTTCTGTGTGGGTTTGGTTTATCAGGGAAATTCCACACAAGAGGACGGCTGAATTAGCTTTGTTATAGAAAAAGTAACAGAGCAAAACCCATTCAAAACCTTTGACAATTAAACCTAAAACTTCATCATGCAGCAGTTTGAGATGATTAAATATTAACAAAAAAACTGCAAATTTTATTTTACTCTACTTGAGACATGTGATAAGTAGAAGAACTCCAAAAAATGTCTTGGGTACAGGAATTATTTATTATTGTCTCTCTTTAAAATAAGTTTAACTTTATTGAGCTTTTTCTAGGTAAATAAATCGAAGTCAAGTCCCGTTGACTTCGATTTATTTTCCTAGAATAACTATGACCTGGATGAATGAGAACATTCACAGAAAACTTTATTGAGCATTTATTCTTGCCTGACTAGTTGAGTTTCTTGACAATTCTACATTTTTAGTGATTTTAATTTAGTTGTGTCATTCTCCAATCTCGGTAATAAACCTTTTTAAGTGAAGTCTTGTTATAAATTATAGGAAGGGCTACCAAAGTGACAAGAAAAAGCTCAAAATGCAATAAACCATATTCATCCTTTAAGCAATCCAGTCAGATTTGATCTCAACTAGATAAAAAAAATTAAACGATGCAGCTCTGCCTCTGACTCAGAAATCAATCAATGTCATCCTCAGGTAGCAATCCTAAAAGGTGCTTGGTTTAACTTTTTGTATTTGTGCTCCACAGCAGGGTTGAGCTTTTATCATCAATTCCTATCTTCAGTGTTTGTTATTGTCAGGTCTGAAGGCTGTGCAGACGATCTGAGCTACCCTGATGCTATCTGATGAGTCAAGACAGGAAGAATTTTTCAGATGTCCTCTATAGATACAGGATGTAACACTGCATTATCGACCATTTTTGGAAGTTCATCAGAGCTCAAGTCAATTAAACAATAACTAACAATCAGATTTTCAGCCTACCAATTAACACCAGATAATATGAAATGAGGCAAAAGCTTACATTCACATAATACTCGTCTTTCCCACCGTGCAGTCCAGACATGCCTTCGCCTCACACAGGACTCACAACAGATCCAGACATGTTTAACTTGCACTGAAAACAGATGAGAGCAGAGCAGTGACGCAGACCTGAGACGCTAGCGGACAAGCAGCCACTTCATTAGTATTCATAAACATTTTGCTATTCCAGGGAGAGCAGCCCGGCTGAGCGTGCTCTGACTCTGTCTGAAAATGGCTGGACACCCGCTATGTGGGGAGAAGAAGACAATACAAAAAAACAGGAGAAGGGAAAATAAAAGGCAAGTTCAATTCAAAGAGGACAAGGCTAAAAATACCACCTCATTAACACTGTTGTAGAATTTTGATTCTCTCTCTGGCTCTTCACAAGTAGACTTTTTTTTTGAACAAAGTATTTGACTTACATCAACACAGTCTCAATTACACTTTGATCACAGTATTCTGAAGGATCTAAGGCTGCGCAGCAATGTCACCCTCTTAATAGTGGCACAAGATAAGAATGTTGTGTTTTTAAAAGTCCAACCTTACTCAATACATCAGTATTGAGTATCTGTATTGGGTCTGAATGTGAAGTTATTTGTTCCTGGCACCAGGTGAGTATCTGGGTGAATGGGAGTTTTAATTCCAGGTGGAGCCAGGAATGTGAACGCTGGCAACTTCTCATTCCTCTGAATATTCCTTACACTTCTGCAAAGACTGTTTCCCTCTATTCCAACTTTTTTCTTCCTCCTTTAGCTGTTACAGCCAGCATATTTATACCCTCCTGGGGGGATATTAAATTTCTGTTTGCAGGATTCATTTGGTGTAACAACAGACTGTTTATACAACTCAATATCAAATTAAACATTTCACAAAGACACTTAAGTAGATCTTAAGTTTCACTTTCTGTGATGATGAAAAGCCTTGTTACACCAACAACATATCAACTATCTGAAGGAGTGGCAAGTGAAAGAAATGAAGAAAGGCAGAATAACTCCATCAAATCCTCCAACCTCCTTCTTTTTCTCACTCCCCTTTATGTCTCTTTCCTGCGATTCATTGCTTACTAAGTGAGTCATTGCCAAAGTGACTGATAGACAGTACCCTCTGCTGTCCTGTCTATGAGCAGGACAATCAGGGCGAAATTATGCAGCCTGAGATTTTAGCTGAGCGGTCATGACAGGCTACGGAGCCTTCTGCTGCCCCTGCTGCTTTAAAGGGCATTTCATCCTTGCAAGGGAAAGGAAAGGGGAGCTCAGGAGGAGCAGCTGTACGTCATTTGCTGTGAGAGACTGACAAATGAAGGGGGGGTCATCTATTATCTGCCACAAGGGAAAGAGCAGAGCCCATCTGGCTCAGGCTGAACAGTATAGACCCCAAAAAACTAACACAAAATTAAGTCATTCTGTGTTATAACTTAAAGAAAAAATTTTTCTTTACGGAGCACAGCACCTACATCCATAGTAAATTACTGAAATGAAGGATAAAGGAAATAAAATAGGTTTACAAAAACTAAACAACCCACAAGTAGATTACAGGGAGCATAACAGGCATGAACCTACCTAGATTGTATGGAAGCTGAGGTGTAGTAGACAGCAGGCCTGTCTCAACCTAGTACAACCTGAATGGAGCTATAAAATTTGAATTCCAGAAAGATGTCCGAGCAGGCAGCGACAGCAGAACTCCTCTTTCTCACTGATGGATTTCCAGAGTAGCATGGATCTAGTTCTGGTTAGTGTGGCTAGTAGGCACCACCCTGCCTGGCTCTCCTCTGCCAGCTCCTGTCTTGTCTCGTTTTTTTTTCTGTGGTGTAGAACACACACTGAGGCTATTGAAGGACAGGCAGCACCTCTGTCTACTCGCTAGCTCTGGGCGCTGTTGATGTTGGCATCTGTAATAAAGGCTGCCTTTTTCTTTCCTACATGTTTCCCTGCCTTCCTGCTGGAGCTCTTACCTCTGCCAAGGAGAGATGGAAGGCTGGAATGGAAGAAAGGTTGTGTGACGGCGTTGTGCCGGCTGTGTGTGCCTGCCTGTCAGGGGAAGGGAGTGGCAGCCTGGTGTGACACACTTGATTACACTAACTGATTGGGGATTATTTTTGGCTTTCAATGATATCCTCCTAAAACCGAAACTCTATGCTGTGTGTTTTTTCCTGTAATTATCTCTTCCAGTCATCACATCAGTTTGACTGTCATTCCTTTGACACCACATGCTTCTCTTTCTTATGCTCTGCAAAACATGTTATCAAGTAACCAGTCTAAAAATGCAGCGCACGAAACCTAGAACTCCTCTCTTGCTCTGTCAATTGACACCCTGGGTCAGCGTAAAGGAATAGGAAACTTGGTCAGTTTGGGACACTCCCACTGAGACATATTTAAAAAATGAAATAGTAAATAAAGTTTAGTGTTCATGAGACAATAAGCAATTACTTAAGTTGTCTGAGAAGCTGAATTGAGTTTTTCATTTTCAAATCAAGTCGGAAATAGGCCAACACAGAGTGGAAGCAGATAACTTTTCAACACCCCATCCCCTCCCCTCATCCCTGGCATATCCAAGTGGTATTATAGTTGGCGCCACTGTCGCAAAGACAACCAGATCACTTTCTTCATAGCCTAGCAACTACCAACAACACAGAACACACGTGAAGTAATAATGAACAAGTTGGCATAATTTTTTATGCAGTGGCAATATAGCTTGAGCACTACCTCACAAAAATTGCAAATGGCTGAAAACATTGGAGTGAACATTCAGAGAAAAGTGTGAGTTTATCCATATATTTAGTTCATAGTAGAGACATGATAGCACACTCAAGTCAAGGTATTTAGCAGGTCTTTCTGTTCAGGAAAGCAAAATTAGGTTGATATTTTACTTTTTTATGAAATGAAAAAAACAGAAATGGTGATCCTCGTCTGTACTAAGTACTAATACCAATAAATTAAAGTTTAGAAAAAAAAAGAAAAAAAGCCCAAATGGTCAAAAGTGAACTTAAGAGTGGATGAATTCCCACCCTTACTGTACATATCCTAAATTTCCTTCCTTAGAGATTATAAGAGAACAGTTTAGATGCTGTTACACAATCTGCAGTCACTTAAAACTAATGCTGTAGCATGATTATATGACTCTATTAAGTCTAATCCCTAATGCTCCAAAAACAGTTTTCTGCCACATGTTCATGTTAATCTACATAATTTACTTCATATAAAATTGCTGATGAGGGCTTAAATATGGCTGTCCTGAATAGTACTTAGAAATATCAAAGCTTAGTCAGTAGAAGACGCATTTACGTTGACGATCCAAGTTGTCAAGCCATCACTGTCCTATAGATCCATGCAGCATTTGTAATTAGACTAACTGTGAGTTCCATCTGGCACAGCCGTCGATATTTATCTTTATGAGCAAAATGTACAGATCCAAATACACTCTATGCATACCAACATATACACTGTCAGTTATGGTAACTGAAACAGACACAAGTTTAAAGATATTCAAGGCAGCAGATGCCGAATGGACGATTTGAAAGGGAATCTGTCCGATCTGTTTTAAGGCTTGGCCAAGAACTACTAACAATCACTAAAAATGCTTTTCCCGTGTCTTAATGTGTCTCTAGCATTTAGATATTCTGATAAAGAGACCTCTGGTTGACTCTTCCCATCCCTAACAACCAATTTTCTCACCTCTTCAGATGTGACCTCTACTAACCTTTTGAACCAGTGCTTCCTCTACATACCTACAGACAGTGGGACCCTCCCACTTCATAGCCCAATGTATAGATTACTTTTGTCAGCTTGTTGCACTCCTGTCTAGGATTTTCTCTCCGTCTAAAATAATGGCTCAGTTAAAGATGGCAAATCTGACGGGACAAGCAGGGTACAATTTAATTCAGTTCCAATCAATTTTATTTATATAGCATCAATTCACAACAAAGTTGTCTCAAGACACTTTACGTATAGAGCATGTCAGGACGATACTATATAAATACATTGATTTTTAAATTTATAGGAACCCAACAATTGAAAGCAATTCCCACACGAGCAAGCACTTGGCGACAGTTGCGAGTAAATTCTTCCTTTTAACAGGTAGAAACCTCGGACAGATCCAGACTCAGAGGTGGGCAGAATCTGATGGCACCGGTTGGGTTGAGAGAGAGAAGGGGGGGACAAGAGGGGGAGGGGAAAAGATAGATAGAAAGGTGAAGAGAGAGCAAGGCCAAAAGCTAAGATAAATCTA
>JAQNCA010000014.1:25747595-25760260 GCA_029783725.1 Acanthurus tractus
CCTCAGATTTGCTTTGAGACTTGCCACAACAAAACTAACACCAGACGCCGATGCACTAGCAAAAAAGGGTGATCAACAACACTGTTCCCACCAAAAGTGAATGTAATGTTTTATTCTATTTATGTTTGATATGTATGTATTGGGTGCTGGCCCGGCCCGTCTGTCAATTTTTAAAAGCCTATGTGGCCCCTGAGCCAAAAAGTTTGCCCACCCCTGAGTTAGACAATAGTAGATGTTTACATCTGATAGGAGCCATTTCTCATGTTTAGAAAGTTAAGCATGATAAAACAAAGCCTGTACTGATGCTCATATTTAGTGAGTTCTTTTAATCATCATTTGTGGAACAATACATCAGTCTAGCAGCCTTATTGTTTATTCTCTGAATGACATAAAATAAAAAATACAATGATGATGACTCAAATTCGAATATGAAAACAAATGTCATGCTTAACACCAACGTGTCAATGATTTGGGTTCTGTTCAACTTCAGCAAACCCAATCAGAGTTAGGCTCTTGGTGTGGAGTCTCCTTGGTGTGATAATGAATGACAGGTCAGCAGAGTGAGCCTCTGTCCAGTCCACTGAGCTTCACCGGCCCTCTTTGAAATGGAATGTGAGATGACTCATCAGACGCTTCCTGGCTTCCTCTCGCCCGCTCTGAACGCTGCTCCTGAAAACTCCTCTGATGGACCCATAATTTATTTAATACATGCAGATGTATTTTGCATTAAAACAGCCTAAATGCTTCAGTGCATTCACTGGTAAAGAAGCTCCTCCAGCACAGATCTGGATGTTTTATCCTCTCTGAATAGTTTTTGCATCATCAGGTTTGATTGGCTGAGGACGACGGAGTTACAGATTCCACGAAGGCAGGAAATGTTTTGGTAAATGTTGGACGAGAAAACTAATTTTGTCCTTCCTCTTTCCTGACAGCTTTGATGTACACAATCTCAGTTCATCAAAAAGGTACATTCAGGAAACTAAACATGAATTCTTGTGAGCATAAAACAAACAACAGCAGAACTCAGCCCATTTTAATTCATAACCACAGAGGATTTCATCATTGTAGAATCATCTGATACCAAGCAGCTTATTGCTGCATAATCTACCCAACCTGAAAATCCTGCCTCTGAGGGTATAAACCAAGAACCGAAAAAACAGATCTGGCCTCAGAGATGGAATTATATCCACCAAGATCACGTGAGTCACCTATAATCCTGTGCCGCAGGCCAAAGCCTCAAACTCATTATTGATGAATCAATGCGTGCTTTGCTAAAACCCATTAAAGTGTATTAAGATATGCTTGATGACGAGAACTCTTATAAGGCAGAGGGAGGCCTCCTAATGACCCTCCATTTCATTTGCAATAATGTGGACTATGGCACAGCAGCTCATCCACTTGGTAAGTGAAGTTTTGTTTAGGTCAGCAGAGAGCAGCCTGATGTAATGAACTATTCCTGGGTTTGTTTAAAGGATCAATAGGGATTCATCACACGGCCGCCCTGTGCTCAGCAAAAGAGCACAAGGAGCCAGGATGCAGTAAAAAACAGACAGCAAAAAAAGTGCCACAATCGCTGCCCCTCCATCCAGTCAGCAAAGCCTCATGGAGGACATAACAAGAGAGAGGGAGGGAGGGAGAGAGAGAGAGGAGGAGGGAGGGAGGGGGGTGGAGGGCATAGAGACAGAGAGGATGACAACAACAGTCCAGGCACTGTCTGTGAAGTTGAAATGTCCCTTCAGCCCTAGTTTGTGGGTGTCCTTCAGCACAAACGTCAGCAGCCATGACATCAGACTAAAGGAGAGAGATGGGAAGAGGGACTGTGAGTGGGGGTGGAGGGTGGTGGAGGGTGGGGGACATGCCATAGCAACTGCTGCAGTCATCTCTGCCAGACACCTGCCTGGGTGGCGGGTGTGATATAGCATATGTATATGCAGTTCGTGGCACTCTTCTCTCCTATCCTCACCTCACTGATGACACACACACACACACACTCATGTGCCAAAAGCTGAATATATAAGCAGACAGCATTAGAAAAATAAAGGCGCAGAAACAAGAGGAAGTGAAAGCAGCAGCCCTACCAGCAGGGAGAGACAGCAAGCAGCACTGGACACAGTTGACAGCGGCAGGATGAAAGCAAGAGACCATCTTTACACATTCACCTCCAGCTTCACAAAGGGACAGCTCGGGCCCTCTCCTCCCTCTCCCTATCTCCCTCCTGCGCTCTGAGCGCTTCTCTCTTCCCCCTGTCACTCTCTCCACACGAGTCTTTTGGCCCCTCCCCTCCTGTCTCTCCTTCTCTCTTTCTCTCTCACCACCTCCCCTCCCTCTTGTTGGAGTTGTGTGTCCAGCCTGATGCAGCCCGGCAAGTCCTTGCCTCTGCTGGCACTACTGCAAGGTCAAGGTTTGTTTCTGCACGAGTCCTTTACAGCAAGAGGCATGACACGGCCAAAAGTGTGCAGGTCTGTATATTCAGTCATTTCACCTCTTAGCTTTTTTTCTCCCTGGGTGCAGATGTGATAGTAAACGAGATAAGTTCAGTTGATTGCAGGGAAAATGAACAGATTTATATGGCAGTGAAGTGGAAAATAAAAGGGGGGGGTGGGGGGGGGGGTAAATTATGACACATCAAGTACCAGTTGAGACAAAAATCAATCATTATTCTGAAAAAGTTTTACAAAAGGCTGATATTCCTGAGTTTCAGATATGTTTGAAACATGAAATGATTTTATTATTTGAACATTATTGCCAATAAATAGCTAAAAAAAGGAAAAAAAATCGCTTATGTTAACTGTTGTTTTTCTGATTAAAGCCAGATGTATTTGGCCTTTTAATTTTTAATTTTTGTCTTCTGTTAGTTAAATCTAAGATTAGCCACACTCCATTAGCGCTCTTAATGTTTATAGTGTCAACTAAAACTCCTTGGCGTAAGGTTTTGCAAAGTCATTTTTGTGGTTTAAAAATGTGCGTTTGAAATGACAAGAACTGCAGTCTCAAGTGTTGGAGTTTGAGAGCCCTATCGTACACCTGGCAGAAACGCAGTGCGTCAGTGGCGCAGGTGTCATTGCTATCTTACACTCGGCACAAACGTCATTTTTGCCACAAGTGTAAGATAGTAAATCCACTTGCGCCTGGTCTGTGCGCCAAGGGGTGGAGGTCTGAGAATGAAGGCGGAATGGAGGTGTGTCCTGGTGCGTTTCCTATCGTACACCTGGCGCACCAGGAGTTTAGACCAGCCAAAACCTGTTCTAAACTGAGGTGCAAACATAAAAACAGCCTGGACTGTAAGATAGGGCACAGTTGGCCAACATGCTCACACACTTCTCCACAATCAAACACACCTTTCTTTTTTGTTTTTGCCTCTCAGCAGTGTATAATATTTAGATGTGCTTTGGACACATTTAGTGAAGTTAGTAAAATGTCCTTTGAAAATATTTTTGATCACAAAATATGAAGTTTGAAGTAAACACCATGCGTGTGGGAGTGTGTGAATCTTGAGTTTGGCTAAGACATTCATACCCCTTTCATTTATGTGACCCCCGCCCCACAGACACATACGTTCAATTTAAAATTAGGAATGACTGTATTCATAAGTTCCAAATTATTTCAAATTAATCTCTATGGACGGGACAGGATCTCAACTGTCCAATCGTCTTTAACAGATTGGTCGCTGACAGCGCAGGCAAACTTTCTTGTTCCTGTCAGCGTATTTATTTGATCAGAAAGACAAGGATTAAATAATAATTATCTATAAAATGAACCCTAAGCAAAGACTTCTGTAACCTCACCGCTGAATTGCCTTTCTTAGTTTAAATTCAATATCAACAAGCGACTGAAAGAAAAACAGTCGGTCAGCCATTCATTACCATATATATATTTTATTCACAAAATGAATACAATTTTTAGGTGTGTGCATGTGTGCATGCATACGTGCCTGCTTATGTTTGCCTGTGCAGGTGAAAATATATTGTAGAAAAAGATATGACAAAATATGGAAATGTTTGCTTTCTAAACGTTTTGACTTAAGGGGGGATCAGTTGAGAGCTGTCTGACACAACTCATCCATTGAGCGTTGTCCCCGTCCAGCCGAATACATGAACGAATGAATGAATGAATGACTAAATAAATAAATAAATCCTTGTAGTTCAGCCGTGTTTGCGCTGGGTATACAATACCAATACGCCCGCGCCACTGGTGCACGGTGGGACCAGTCTTTAAATAGAATGAAAGCAGATTCTCCTATTGGGTTATTCATTTTTGGCCAGAGAAAGACCCATGAAACACCTATGAATTGATGAGATGATTCTACCCAGCTGATTGAACTACCAGCTGTGTTCCTCTGCTGCTCCGCGATCAAGGCGGCAAAGGTTGACCTGAAAACTCCCCTGAATTAATTTTTAACTTTCCATGCCCAATGCGCCACTGGCGAGCGGAGCAAAATGTACGATAGGACCCTGAGTCTTCCAGCCTGACCTCTGCCCCAGTAAGATGTTATAAGAGGTGTTACAAGAGTTAAGTCACACAAGCAATGGTGAAATTTTGAAACAAATTCTGTTAGCAATGGACTTGTTAAGGTTTTTTTGAATTAGAGTTCCATTCTACGAACTCTGACATGCAAATTTGTGCTGATTACCAACAGTGAACTTTCCTAGAGGTGCTGACTTTGAGGGAATTGGTGGAGAGAGCTTTTTACAGGCTGCTGCAGGGTGGAACATTAAGACAAAAATCATTAATGTACAACACAATTTAACTCTCAACTTGTCACATGCTGATCAGGTTGATCAGGACCCTTTGGTGTACTAAAAGACTGGGTACCCGTTTAGCATCTGTTTGAGATGCACAAAGCGTTCCTGCCAATAAGCCTTCTAAAACATGCTTAACCTTGAGAAGCTATAACCTACTTTGTTCAGCTTAGGAAAAGATCATTGATGTTCACTTTCAGTAGGACACAAATCCTGATCTTGGGGCTCTTGACAGTGTTGAGTGTTACCCACCATTCTCTCCTGACCACTGCTGCTTTTTGGACTTTTCTTTGGACTTTGTTGGTTGGATCCATTGCTGTGAGAATCCTATAAAGCCACTGGTTTGCAGTAAACAAAGGTCCTTTTAGTTCAGCATGTACTCCCTTAGCTTTTATTTTAGTAAGATTTAAGTACAAATATTGACAAATGGTTTGATCTAAATCTTAATTAAATCCTTGCTCTCAGAGAGCTTGAGTTCCTCTAGTGACACCATCAGGTTGAATTTTTGGTTTGCAATTAAGTGTTTTGGCAACTATTGGAGGCATGCCATAAAATGTCATTCCGACAGCCCAAGGATCAACTGTAAAAACTTTTGTCACTTTTCATCTAACACTACCATCAGGTCAAAATTTGTTCGCTTTGGTTCCTAACAAAATATCTGGAAACCAACATTCTCATCAGCCTCAGCAATGCTTCAGTGCTAATTGGCAAATGTTAGCATGCTAACACAATAGATGGTTAACATTCTGTACCTGCCTGCTAAACATTTGAACATTGCATGATCATATCAGCATGTTACCTTGCTGATGTTAGAATTTGCCTCATGTCATAATACAGCCTTAGAGAGATGCTTGCATGGATGTAAACATTAACATATATGCTAAATGTGTATTAAAATGTTAATTATTTAAATCCAAAAACAAACAAGAACTTAGAAGTCAAAGGAATAAGAAATCAAGATTATATATCTAATGAGGCAGCGAAGAAAATGTTTCGAACTTGACACTTTTCAGATATTGCAAGTTAAAGACATGGGTTGGCACTAGATGAAAAAAAACCCAGATAGACTGAGATGTCTGTTCAAAGTGAGGCATGACCATGTTTGACCACAAGGGGCAGAGCTGTGGAGGATACCTAAAACTAAGTCAATTGGTTAATCTAACAAACAGCTGGCAACATGATGCCACTCAGATAAACAATATAATAATTTAAACAACTGAGTTATGACCCCACACCCAGTTGTAATGAACGGGGAAATTAGCTACAGAGACCAAGACAGTATTTTGTGACTGACTGTAAGCATGTTAATTCTGCTGTAACGCTGGGCATTAATGTGGTTGTCTAAGTGGCTTATTGCTTGTATCAACACTGTATTACTCTCATTTCTCAGGTTCTTGAATGGCACCAATCAAGTGTTGAGGTCATATAGATAACGACAACTTTGTGGAATTTTGTACCTGACTAAGACCCACTGCTACAACAACACAGCAGCACAGAAGGTTCCTCTTTGATGAAATACAAAATGCCTTTTGTGATCTTAGACATTGTTGAAACTGTCAAAACTGGCTGTAAAAAAAGCTGAAAGTTAAAAACACACCCATTATATGACAATGCAGGGAAGTTAAGCTGACCAAGCATGACGAGAATAACATTCTTTGTAAAGGGAAGCAGAAACTCAGAGGATAAGACTTACTGTTGCGACTGTAAACTGCAGTTGGCATGGAGTGGCATTAACATTGTGCCAGCCTTTGTATCCACCTGGGAGGAAGTGTGCCAGGGGTCGTGCCCCCCCTCTAACCCTGGCACTCACTGGCCTGTCGCCACGACGACTGATGTGGTGGCACGACTGTCGGCAGTGCCAGAAGGAACAAACGCAGACAGAGGGAGAGTGTGGAGACTGTGCTCTTACCACTGGGCCTATAGGATTACTGGTAATGGGATTTCCCACTAATGGCTCCTTCTAACAGGTGGTGTCCCCATTTAGCTCAAGTTCGGCTCTGACTATAATATCACTGAAGTTTAAAGCTTTCCTCGCCCATCCTCATGCTGAGAAAATTATCCATCTTAAAAAGCTATTTATATCAGTTTAGACAGTCTTTTTCTCGACAGCAGAAAGAAAAATAACTACAAGTAGGTTCAGGTGATTTCACTTTTTGCAAATGTGATAAATTCTCAAAGTAAAGCAGATTATTGAATTTGTCTCGGGAGTTTTTTTTATCCCACAACAAGTAAACAAGTAACACTGTTGTCTTGATTTTATGATTTTTTTATTTAGCTTTAAGATAAAATGAGCTGTGTAGGACAAATTTTGCTCTTGTTTAAGTTAAAAATGGATTGTAAAAGACTCAAACAGGATTTTTTTTTTAAACCAAAATTCAAACAATCATCAATAATGCTTTAACAGGAGTCTACTTAATAAATGGCCTTTATTGGTGGATGACATTTGCTCTGAGCCAAGTTTCATCAACCAAACAAATTTTAAAAACAGGTATAGAAATTGCAGGTTTAAAATGAGGTTTGTTCACTATCTGAATTATTCACTGTCCCGAAAGACGTATCAGTAAACCTCATATTGGTGACAGATTCCAATACAGGGGGTATATCAATGACTGAATAATGTGCTTCCAACTTTTTGGGAGACTTGGAAACTTTTTTTCAAAGAATCAAAACCAAGGCAGCAGAGGTTGAGTTATGCTGAGTTTTAGTCCCTTGGACTTATTAAAATCCCAAAACACAGATACGCCTCCCATAATGCAATTTGAAAGCATCCTCTTTGAGACTCCATGCCTCCAGTTTGTGAAGGCTTCCTGTTATTTGCAGCACTTCCATCATTTGACCTTGTGGAAGCCAGGATGCTGACTTGTGTCAAAACATTTAAAACAGGACTGTGGCATCGGGACAAGTTTACAAGAATCGACCTGGAAAGGAATGACACGCATCAAGGAGCTCTATGGGTGTGTATGGTAAGCAATAAGTGTATGTGTTTAGTCATAGAATTTTGTTTAGTCTAGAAAGCATAAACCTGAATGAGAAAGTAATGTTATGTGTACTTTCTCAGAACTGGCGATGCTCCTTGGCTCAAGCCAGATATCAGTTTAGGAGGTCTGTATGATAAAGCAGCATTCACAGATGCCCCCACCCCCATAACTAGTGATTCAGCTTATACTAGTAAAATAAATGGACTGTGTCATTAAATTTAGGGATTTGACAACCCGATTGTTTACATTAGATAATAATTGTGCTCTTGATACTAAATATGCACTGATGTGCAGTAAACCTGTTTTTTAACCTTCTTAAATATGACAATCTCTCCAGTTCATTGTCTACAACAAGTAAAGAGGGACTAATATTCATATACAAACTGACAGATTTCTGTTGATAACTGATATGAAGGAAAGTGTGCTTAAAAACAACATCTTCCTGATGATAAGAGCAGATCTTCGCTATCTGTTTCAAACGTGTATTTCTGTTGGGAATGGTTTCAGCAACACTTGTTTTGGAACCTGCAGCCACTGCAGGCCTCACTGGATTGACTGGGGTCAAGCATCTTAACTGTGAACATAATGATGCTTGTTTGGGCTGCACTACTCCCTGCTGGACAAAGAAGCGGTGAGGAAATCTTCTTTGAGAGTGACTCTCACATTTCCTCTACCATCTCTGCATCACCTTGTTTCTCCTCGCCTGCATCTCCTTGCATATTCAATAAACAACAGGTTGTCTAGCTGTTACTAGTGAGCACAAAGCAGGGAAGGACAGAAAATAAGGTGGAGTGGGAAAGACTGAAGACAGGGAGAGACAACAATAGCTGGAGGCACGTCATAATGTAATGATGCTAATGAGGATAAAGCAGCTTGTTACCCTTTCCCCATAAGCCTCTGAAAGCAGGACAGCTTGTGACATCACAGGGATGAGCAGCACTGTTTCACACACTGCAACATGGAGCAGTGTGTGAGGCATTAACGCTGTGCAGCTAGACACAAACAAAACCCAAGGGCCACAGGGAAGTGATTGGAAACTTTTGACCCTTTAGTATTGAAACAAGAATGCAATTCAACTTTTGTAATGTGAATAAAAACAGAAATGAAAACATGCAGTTGAGGTGGTGGTTAACACCTTTCCACTCCTTTTTATTTTGGAGATATATTGAATCTTTTCCTTAAAATGATAAACATTTTTTGTGGCAAGACTATAATAGGTTTTGAATCTTCATTAAGTCTTTCATTTTGACTTTAATTTGTTATTTTGGACATTTTTTTATTTAACAGTGTGTGTTTGCTAGTTTAAGTGTAATTTAAGACTTCACACTTGTTCAGATCAGATATAATGTGTCAGACATATGTAGTTACATATACAAACAAGAGTATGAACAAACTCAGGACACTAAAAACATTTAAATCAAATATTTGTATATACTCTATGTCTGTGTATCTTGAAGGAGCAACAACTTTCCTTTTTGAACAACCTTGTGTTGTATGTTGTCATGTGTAGTTAATCCCTTATCGCCAAATTCACTGAAACTTCACATTTCTCTATTTCACTGTTTCACTTTAGTTTTTCTTGACGTTCATTATTTTTTTCAGTGCTAATTTTGGTTACAGTTTTGGTGATAACACTACCTGATTGTATTTTATTTTTTCTGTGCCTAATACTTTATTGAATTCTTCCTTTGACAATCATCACAGCTAAAGATGTTTCAGCTTGACAAGCATAACAGCTTGTCCCCCTCTCATGCCATTCCAGTTTATTGGACTTTGATTCCCTGGGTTAGGCCTGTTTGTTTATGTTTGTTTTTTCCTGTATGCAGCATTATTTATGATGTTCATGTAAAAACAATGAAATAATTCTTAGGGTTAGCTAACCCTAACCCAGTATAACAGTGAATCCAAAATAATAAATTTGAAAATCTGAGGCTATGAATATGAGAAACACAGCCACATGGTAAAAAGGGAATGATACTTAGTCTTGGGCAGATGTAAGAATTATATAATAGAGATACAAAGTGTGGCAGTAGATTTAACAGATTCATAGTTTGAGCTGCACAAGGCTGGATTAGCAAGACAACAAAGAGGGCAACTCCCCCAGGGCCAAGAACAACCCCAGTATTTAGTTTTGGGAAATTTTATTGATCGTTACCTTGTTCAGAAATATGGGTATATGCGCTACTTGCACAACATCTACTGGCATGATAAGGGCCTTAAGGTGGATAATGTTCCCGACCAGATGTTGAGGCAAAATCTTTGGACCGCAGTGCTTTTTTCAGTTTATCTGAGGATTTATGTCATGTTTTGGTCATCTTTCTTCTTGCTCATGTTTCTCTTACTTGGTGCCTTTTTGTAGATGTTTTCAACATAACTTTTTTTTACTGAGTGTAACCTCTTAATAATCTTCTAAAATAGACTTGTGGACTCTTGAAATCTTGAAATAAACTATATATAAAATTTAAAAAAAAGGTAGAAGGAGCTAGAGTCATCATTCAGAGAGAGTTAGGTAATGCCACCTCAGGTTGTTCAGTTCTTAGTGTTCTGGCTATGATAATAACTGACCATTAGAGGGCGTCATTATTCCAGTCTTCAGACTCTTGACACTCGGGAGGATTCAGAGCACTCTGATACGCAGAGCCAACAGTGCGATCAAATGTAGGTGAAAAAGCAGCAGATATTTGGCACATCTAACTCTTGCATCTTCCAAAAAGACCACCTAACGCCCTTCACTTCACATATGTCCTTGTCCTCGGGCTCAGGACATATCGGCTGATGTAATCCTAAGGCCTGTTCTGGAAATTATAATTGAGGTGAAGAAGCTTGCATTTAAATGAGGTGGAATAACTCCCCCCCTTTTCTTTGACCAAAGCATTGTCTTCTGTAACTCTGAAGTCTCTCTTTCTTCTCCCACCAATTAGAGTTGGGCATGCTGAGTGAGGGGGAGGAGAGAGGATGGACCATCTCCATCAGCCTGCTAACCACTCAGGGGAGCTCATTAGAGCAGCCTGCAGCCCAGAGGCTTGGTGTTGTGTTGGCATTGCTTCTGACACCATGTCAGTACCATCGTCTTCAACTCCACGAAGAAGAAGAGTCAGAGTGAGCAGCTCTCAACTGCATCTCCTGACAGCCTGTCACAACACTAAGGTGTCCAGATGTTATGTGATACTACTTTTGCTAAAATCAGCATTAATGGTCAAGAAACCAAGCTTCTTCAAGAGGCCTCCTGGAAGCTGTTTAGGCTGATAGTAACCCCCCAAATCTCAGAGGACTTTGGGTTTCAGCATCAGAAGACTCTTCACAGAACAGGCTGATGTAATCACTCCACTACTAATAGATATAAAATGTCACTTTCTTAGAAGAACACCTGAGTATGCCCTGTAAAGTTTCAGGCAGCAGCTCTACAGCAGCCAGAATCAGAGGCGGATTCTTGACAGTGAAATCCTGCCTTCCTGAAGCCTGCGATGTCAGCCTCCACAGAGAGAAGACGAGAGCTCTGTTCCTGCGACACGAGGGCTTTTGTCAAAACATTCAAGCGTATGCTCTCTCATATGTGCGCTAACAGCAGCTTCTGTGCTGTCCCCATCACATGCAACCCTTTGTAACTTCCGGAGGAGCAGAGTGCCATTTTGGTACTTGCTGCAACAGCAACTGCTGGCATAGTGAGCAGCGAAACATGCTGTATAAGCAGCTAGCATGCCATGGAGCTTACTTCGAGGGATGCAGTGGTGATGGTGGGTGAATACAGTAGGTGCTGGAAAGGGTCCACTGACTCACTGAGCAATAGACGGCAGATGTTTGTGTGCACAGGCAGAGCTGCATTAAATCAATGCTTACGGGCTTGTGCGGAGATGTTGGCCGCATCCTGCTGTCGGGCTGCTGAGAGCCACCTTTCCCCTCACTTGAAGGCTAAATCAAGGTTTATGACAACCTCCCATCCTTCCTATTGATGGTAATGACATTTTTCTCATTTAGGCTGTTGTGATATCAGATTTTTACTACATGATTATCTGGATTAAAAAAAAATTTGAAAAGGGGGTAAATATGTTTTATGTATTGGAGGAAATACAGTTTCATCCTCAGTTTTTGGGTATCCAAGATTTTTTTCCCACCAAAGTTTGTTGGGTAATTACTGTTTATGACCCCTCACACCCACTCCACAGTTCATCTCAGCTTTTCAGATCATTTCGATCTGTTGGCAGTTGCAAGGTACCACTAGCAAAAACAAACAAAAAGAAATCATTCATTCCAACTGCAATCAACATTATCAACAAGTCTCAAGAGTTAGACCTAGGTTTCTTAGCTTCACATGTTGTTCTGTACTGCATTGTCATGTCTCTTATGTCTTTTTACATCTTTTATGGATTACGTTTTTTTTTTATTGTGTGAGCACGTCAAAGACAAATTTCCACTGCTCTGCAATGGACAATAAAGTTCTCTCTGATTCTGATACTGATTGAAGCTTGATGCTTCGCTCTGGGGCTCGAATGTTGCAGTGAGCCGTGAAACTGGGGCTGCCGTCTGTACAGAAATTAGCCATTGTTTTAGCAGCTAAGTATTTTTAACCAACTACAAAAATAAGACCCAAGTCCTTATAATTATTATTACAATTGCCAGTTTTCTGTTTGGTCTTTCTGCTGTCTCTGAAACGGCTCACCCAACAAGCCTTCAGGACCAGCCTCAGCAGCTGGTGTTTATTTACCACACATATCACACAGCAAAAGTCAGACTTCAGCACTGAAGTTGAAGCTGAGCATCACTGAACAGTCTAGAACAGGGGTTCTTAACCTTTTTGACGTTAAGGCCCGATTTTTTCAGTGCAGAGTGGCCCGGGCCCATTAAATATTAACACTGTATAGATTTAACCCTTCAACACCTAAGCATAATATAGGCCGTCTGGATTATTTCTGTTATTTTGGCTGTAAAAGTGTCATAAAATATGCTAGGA
>JAQNCA010000014.1:25760300-25773206 GCA_029783725.1 Acanthurus tractus
GCAGTCCCACGGCCCTCGCGGCCCACTGGTGCAAAACTCAAAGTTTTTTGCGGCCCTATAGGTGGCGCTTGAGGCCCTATGGTTAAGAATCACTGGTCTAGAAGATGCTCTGAAATCATTTAACATGGCTTCCTTTGGCCTTGACAAAATGATGAGCATGTACAGTCAGACATTACAGCATACCGTGCCATACATAGACGCATGATAGCCTTTGACCATTTCATGAAAAAAATGTCTAGACTCTAAACATTCAAGGCTTCTTCCAAACATATTGTCTTTGGTAAAGAAACACCACAAAAGACTTGCTGACATGTATGAAAACTTTCTTGTCAGACAACTGTGAGATATAGCAGAACTAAGAAATCACTGAGAAAAGGCAAAGAATTGTTTTGATGGAGAAAGTCTGTCTTCAAAAGGGACTCATATTGATACTGTATGAAAGCTGATTTCTAGCAAGCAACTCCTGACGCTGTGACTCGATAGACGGAATCAGATGAAAGCTGCTGGTATAAGAGAGAGAGATACAGCAGTGGGACCGTTCTCAAACCAAGAGAAAAAATAAGAATGAGCTGGATAAAGTCAAAATACACTAAAAGATATCTCAGTGTCTGGTGGAAAACACCACAGACAGCCATTATATCCCTGATGTCCATTATCAATTCATTTGTGAGGATAATCTGCTATGAATTTCTAATAAGCCTTGTCTCCCTTGTGTCATCAAATACTTAGTCTGCACAATCCATCAAAGTGACACCTTTGTGGGCTGAAATCCATGGAAGGCAGCCACAAAATAGGCCATATAAACATGTAAACACACACAGATAAAAACATTACAGTCCTTCAGCACAATTATCTACACCTGGATCACATGGCTCTTCAATCAAAAACAAATACATTCTAACATTCAGGCCTGTATCCCAGTCGCACATGTCTAAACCAAGCCCACAGAATGCCATTAAAAGCTAATCAGATGTTAAAAGGCTTTTCATTGAGGCCAGAAGAAGACAGATTGGTATGTGGGGACCACTGACTGTGCAGCAGCACTGCCCAGTAATTACCAGTGCTCTACCACCTGCCCCCCAATCACACTGCCATCTCAGCCGACTCATAAAAGCACGCTTCCACACAGCTGTGTACTCACAGCCACTGGATCAATTTACTGCCATAAACCACCCTGTCTTGCGATTGAATTGTTTGCAGGCATGATTTGAATCCTTTAAGAGGAAAGGAAGTCTTTTGATGTGGGCCAATCTCCAGTTACCCTTGTTTAATTTAGATTGTGGATGCACGCTGTGTTTTAAGTAGGTGAGATACAAGCACAAGCTCTTCTCCAGGTGTTGCAAGCAGAGAACATACAGACGGCCTGTCCACCAGCAAACAAAGAGGCTGAACGTTGCAGAGCATATTGCAGCTAAAAAGATAGATATTTTCTCCACTGTGGGTGAAGAACGCAAGCGATCTAAAAGGACAGTAAATATTAGACTCAAAAAGGTCATCAGAAGCTCAGCTCGTAATAATTGCTAACATTAGCCATATCACCATAAGCTTGTTGTGCTGTTCCTAAAAGGCCAGAAAATTAAAGACTTATTCAGGTTCAAGCAATAGTTACTGTTTATTTATTGGACTTTTTCATCATAGTTCTAAAATGAAGTAAACCTTTGTTTTTTTCAAATAACTTGTTAAAAGATGCTATCATTAATTTAAAATAATAATTATTACAGTCAGTATTAATAGTGTGGTTCAGAAATTTGTTTAGGTGTTTGTTTTAGTTTTTAAAGGTTTTTGTCTAATGTCATACAAAGCAGTGGGACATCAGTGTCATTGGATTAGATTATAAATTGGCACCTATTCAGTGTATGGGAATTAAAAAATATGGGATGGTAAATTTGATTTCAGCCATATTGCCAAGCCAAATTGCTTAATGTTATCTTAAAAACATCACTGTCTCTCAGTCTAAGTGATCTGAAAAACTCTTGAGAATGCAAAATGGTGTGTGATGTCCTCAAACAACATATACACTGCTGACAGACAATGCATGAATGGGAGGCATATCTGAGTTCACTCCTGTGCAACTAAATGTGGGTCACATATTTACAAAATGTTCACACTTGTTATGGTGAAAACAGCATTTGACAAGACTGCAAAGCCTGTTACACTTTCTTCCCTGCAGAGATTAATGTGTGTGTTTTGTCTTAATATATTATGTTTGTGTGAGCACAGCCCACTAAACATACGATCAGTGTTGTGTGTACAGGATGACAACAGTCTGTTAGAGCAAAGGATGATAAAGGCATGGAAATACATAATTATTACATAATACATAATTATTAACACACACACACACACGCACAAACACACCTACACACACACATATACACACTCTGAGTCCTCCACCTCCTCCCTCCCATCTTCTCAATCTCTTCTACATTAATAATAACATTGATAATAAAGGAGAGTGTTTAACGGGGAGGAATTGCAAATGAGCGGGAATTGATAGGGCCCTCTCTCATACTAATTGATTGCAGGATTCGGCCAAAGAAAAAAGAAGAGAAAAAGAGAGAGGAAGAGATTAAAGGTGGTGAAAGGGGCTATGGGCTGCTCCACCCAGAGAATGGGACAGTAGGAGGAGAGCAGGAAATAAAGAGGTCAAAGGAGGGAATAACTTGTTGGCAAATAAAGGACTATAATCACTGGGCTGATACCTTATTGAAGTGCTTTATACATTCACACAAGTAAAAATAAGAGGAAATTGGCAAGATCTAATAAGCTCTACTAAACCAGAAGCTTCTAGTATTCCACACATTCCACACACTCTCTCTAGCAGGAGGAACAGTAATGTTCATCTTTTGGCTATACACCGCACCTTCTGGCAGATGCAATTAAACAGAGAAAACAAAGGCCCAGAATAAACTGCCAGTAATGGATATTTTCTCAGAATGCTTGGCAAAAGGGTGGGGGTGAGTAGTAGGAGGTGTTCTAGGAACCACTGGCCCCTCAGTGATTAGTTTTAGGCTTCCACATTATTAACAACCCTGTTGTGATAATAACTGAGCTGATCTTGTAGTAAACACCTGGCAAACAAACCTGTGTCATGTTAGTCATTTCTCAAGTGTTTTTATTAACATATTAACCTTGAACAGGAGTATGGAGAGAGAAACATTATTCTGAAAAAAAAGAAATTAACTTTATTTGTTTAGTGTAACTAAATAAATGTGTTTTCTTAAGATTAAATTTGAAAAAGTTATTGAAAAAATTTTGAAAAATAGCAATTTCTGAGAAATATTGTAATCAAAATCATAATCTGTGATGAAGATTGTATGTATTTTTGCACTGTTTGAATTTTAAATTAAATACAGGCTCTTCTAAATCATTTTAAATCAGAAGAAAAATTCTTGCTGTTTCCTTCTGCAAACCTTCTACTTGACTTTTTTTTGTTTTATGGCAATGATGCAATGATTTAAACGATGATGTCAGCCCTCTTACACTTCATTGAATTTTTAGGAATTACAAGCCAGTGTGACCAGCCAGTGGTGCATGTTCTGTTTAGTGCTGACATAGTGTTAAGACCCCCATTCACGCTGTGTTTCAGTTGTGCTTTGAATTTTTCATGCATACACAGTCACAATCTGGTGAGTGCTACCTCCAGCTGCTACAATCCTTCCTGAATTTACAAAAGTGGAGGTGGAAGTCTTCCTGAGGAGAAAATAATGGACTTTCTGATGCCATACTGAGAGAAGCACTTTGGGAGAGAAAGGTCATGGTGAATATGGCCAATAGCTTAGATTTGAAGTTGTTGCAGGGTCCTATGAGAACACTGCTGATACTCTAATCTGTCAGAGTTCCATTCACAGGTGGCACATTGCTGTTATTAGAGTCAGGGTGAAGTCAGGGTGAAGTTAGGCCGGTGGTGCCCTCCTAGACCACTGACAGCCCAGGGTCAGAGCCTAGCTGGCCCAGATAGAGTGGCTGTGTCAAGGGCCATTAATGTTGGATGAGCTCTGCCTCATTGAGATGCATACAAGATGGCAGAGAACCTCAGGTGGCAGCTGCGTCCCCGACTTCCTCAGCCATTGTCCAGTCATTATTGACCAGGCCATGGGTCACCACTGATGCTCAGACTGGACCAAATTCTAGCACCTGACAGTGATTAAAAAGGACTTAGAGTGCAGCAGTTGCCTGAGTTACAATGACATCTAAGTTATTAAGGCCACGTTTATCCATCGTTATGGCTTTTTAAGTCCATTACAATTCCGTCCAAGCATGTTCTGAGAGCAGTAAATGGAGATTGTATTTCTGTCTAACCAAAACATTATGGCTTTATCTTCTCATACCACAGAAATAAAAACAGGCTCTAAATTCCATTTAGCTGTTTCGTGCTGTATAAGTGTTCAAAAGAAGCTAAGCTAAGATTCATATTTACTGTAATTAACTGGGGAAAAAAAAACAGAAATGGACACACTACAAAACTACTGGGAGTCCGGGCAAGAGAACTGGAATCGAATTACAAGGGCAAATAAGACACTGCAACATTGAAATATTTATAGCAGCTTATTACAATGCTGGCATGTGGTCAAAAAACAAGCAACACGAAGGGACAACCTTCTGCAGAGCCTATAGTGTTCCCTTGGTGTTCAAATTCTCTAACAGTATGAGAAATTCATACAACAGTAGACTGAGCGAGAAGGGACACCGACAGAGAGAATCCCAGAGAGCAAACTGCAGTCTTCTGTCACGTCCTGTTGCCTGACCTGCTGTGTCTGTCACTGCAGAGACACACATTTAAGGGAAATAAGCTTTAACATAAGAGCAGATCTGACAGGCCTGTTCCAGATGAAAAGAGTTCTTAACATACTAAAGACAAAAGGTGTGAAATCGCTGAAGGAATGGCTGTTAAAACTAAGTGACCTTGTCATCAATTGAACACAGATGCCAGGTTCAAATAGATGTCCCAGCAGATAGCATTAGCAAACACAGCATGCAGCTTTCTCAGCCAGTATATAAAGTCATCCCTATTTTTAGAGCTGGTAAAGCTCTAAAAATATCCACCTTTTTTTGCATAATGCGCACAGCTGACCACGAATGAATCAGATCCACACTCACCATTTGTCTTCAACTGTACCCCTGCTGCGATTTGCCTCTGTGTTGTGTTAAAAGCCCTCTCTGCCTCCTGCCTGGGTGCCTCAGGTAACAGCAGAGCAGGAGGCTTCTCCTGAGATACTGCTGCCGCTCTTTACCAGCTACAGTACAGAGGGAGGTGCTGTCAGAGAGCGCCCAGCCAACAGCTGACTGACTGACTGCTCCATTCTGTTTACACAAGGCACACAGGCCCTCCAATTCCACTCCCTGATGGAGTGTGGAGAAGAGAGGACTTTACCTTCAGAGTGCAGCCTTTTTGGAAAGCCAGGTCAGTTGCCAGATCTGATCTCTTGTGTTTGATAGCTTGCCAAGAAGCGGTGTGGGGCTGGAACAGCTGTCGAGACACCAGACAGTTTGTTGTCGAGTTGTCAGCAGAGATACTGTACTTCCTCTCCTTGGGGAACCAGGGAGCACAAAATGCAGACAAACAGCAACAAGGGTCACCTCAAAATGGCAGCTTCAACTCCCGTCTGAGTCCCTGAGTTAAATAAATAATAGCCTGTGCTACTTTGGCTTGCAGTAGAAATCGCAAGATCAGGTTTCCTGGCATCTACTGTTTCACTGGCAAACCTTTTTAAAGGGCCTGCCTGAGCAGAGCCTTTGAAAACATACAGGCTGCTAAGAGCTCAGACAGAGCAAGAGCCTGCCTCTGCTGTGAAGCCAGGCTCTTTCAGAAGAACTTATCACGAGACAGCTCCAGAAAAGGAGGTTATTAAGTTCCCTATAGATAGTGAATAGTGGGGGAAAACTGCCCCCACACAGACACACACACACACACAGATGGGGTAGTATGAAGTTAAGTATTAGCTGGGAGAAAACACATGGTAACAAGGTCAGAGGAGAGCGAGAGCTGGATGTGAGGAGAGGAGAGTTATTGAGGTATGACTCCTGTCTTCAGGAATGTACTGCTGGCAGACGACACCGCTGTCTTCTCGCTCAGAGATGAGTGCTATCAAAGGGTTGATCTATCACTTTCAGCAATAACACACTGAGCAGGCAAAGAACAGTAGCCCTGCTTCTTGGAGATGAGTGTGTGTGACCAAGTCCAACACAAGCAAAAAACGTATTTTTAACCAAAATGTAAACAGTTTGAATTGTTCACATGATATATTTCTGTGTTTGTGCTTTTGTCTTTTTGATTTTCTCACTGATCTGAAGAATCCCATCTTGGATCTGGTGGGAGTTCTGAGCTTGTTTGCTAATGTTACCAGAGACACTGTCAGTCACATCTAATCAAACCACATCAACAGTCTTCTGACTTACTCTCAAACCTCTCCAAGTGATTGTCCTTTGTTGGAGATGGTTTAGCAATATGAGCTTTGTAAGAGGAACAAAGAATTGGTTTGTCAACATAACCAGCTTCATCCCTGAAAAATAGCAGCATATAATATGTGAATGAGTTTTGATAAAGCTGTCCAGACTGTTCTAGTCACCATAAACAACACAACTCTCAAATTTGCATATTTCTTTAATCACAGTAAAATGTATTAACTGGTCATTACAGTCACTGCCACTGTTTCGGTGCCAACTAGCAATTATATTGGTGGCCAAAAATACATCACTACATTCTGAATGATCGGGCAAAAATAAATAAAGAAACTAAGTTTGCTCCCAAACAAAAATTAGCTATGATGAACAGACTGTCAGATCGAATAAAAGCAAAAATGAAGTGGCCATTCAGTGTGAATAAAGTCATCTTTTAAAATGACTTTTTCTTTTCTTGACAACAATGGATCAAATGACTGTGTTTAATATGAAAGTTGAGCTATGCTGACTCTGCAGTTCCTCCAGCTTGAAGGAGTGGTTTAGCTTCTTTCAGCTCATTGTTTCATATTTCAGTCCACAAACTCTGCTCTGACACACTTTGCTTAAGATACAGCAAGATGCTGTTTTAGCTTAAAGGCTCTAATAAACATCATGTAGCCTTCACCAAACTGCAAATAATGAAATACAATCAATGCTACTTAAGCTTCCTCTGCTGTCACTGTCATGACAAAATGTGACGATAGTGACACCCCAATGACGTAAACTGTAAATTTGTACAAGGATAATTTCAGCTATGTAGTTAAAAATACTACACATTTGACTCCAGCCTCTAGGTCCTGTGTACATGTGTAAGTGACTGTGTGGTAATTTTTAGCAGAGCAGACAGAACAGACTCCAAGCCAAGAGGAAAAACCATGTAACTGTGAGAAATCAGCGGAGATGGAAAATGCCTGATGGCCAAGTTACACAAGACGATGTGCATGTGCTGTACCAGACAAAGATCGCTAACTCAATAAACTGACTGGACTTACTGACAGGGGAAACATTTTTGTACAACAGCATGAACTCCAAGCAGTGACTGGCTGACCCAAGAAGACTGGAATTACAGACCATAGGAATTTATGAATGGTGATTGGCCACTGCTGAGTCAGGCTGCTCTCGCCACAATGGCCACTAATTTTTAGCCTTTAGCTGTGGTAAAATCACTGTGTGGAACCATTAATGCTTTAAGTCGTTCCTAAACAGCATCTTGCATGGCCGGTTTTAACTGGTACACTGTAATTGATAACACACAAAGAACAGTTTGTTTTTGATCACCACATGGAAATAGGAAGTGTTGCAATGTTCAAAGTAAAGATTACAGTATATCATCTTTCTGTCAGCTACTGTAGCTTAAGTTTTCTCTAAGCATTAGAGATCACTTTTTCTGCTGAAGTAATGCTGGAACAGTTGGTTCATTAATAGTTCATCATTAGTTGACTAGGCAAGAATTGAATAGTTTATTAACAGCAAATTAGTTGGAAAATACAACTTATTTAAAGATCAATGAACTCTTTAAGTAAGAAAAATCTAAATGCCCAACAAAAGTAATGTGTATTTTAGACTCTATAATCTTTTTGTAAAATATACATTTACATTTTTGTAAAATCGTGTTACAGCTCCAGACCAAGTACACATTTACAAATACATTAAAGAAAGTTATTTCCCCCAGCACACAGACCAGCATGAGCCTGATGGCTTCCAAAGCAGTGCACCATCATGCTTTGGAGCTCTATCACAGGATCCCCCTACCTTATCGTCCGCACTGAAATGCAATACTTCCACATTAGACTCCACATGCCCCTGACATCTTCAGACTGGAAACTTCAGAATTGGATTGGTTATGTTCTCTGATGAGAAGGTGAGAGGTAAAAAGGGACCCAAATGTTTTTAGGCAATTCTAAAACTGAAAACTGTCTGCATGAGAGAAGCAGCAGTCCTCCTACCAGCATCCACCCATGCCACTCCTTCCCCCTCTTTTCACTTGACCACAACACATGTACTTGTCCCTTCGTGTTCCTGAGAAAAAATGACTCCCTACTTGAGGTTGGGTAACTTCTGTCACTGCTGCTTTTCAGTTCCCCATTTGCTTTCTTTGACTCAGCCTTTGTAAAAGTAGACAAACCAATCTGTTCTCAGAGGAGAGCAGAGCAGAGACTTAGCCAGCATTACCAAGTAAGGCCAGCTGTAAATGACGAAGTAAAATCCCTCGTGCTTCAGTGTGTAACACAAGCGCATGTTCGCATTCCACCCTGGCTGCTGCCCCCCTCCCCAGCAACCTATCACTTACTGCTTCCGCACAATTCCAACTTAATCAACTGTTTGGATCTACACATGGGTCTGATGATTGTTTGTCTTCACTGTACCAACTCTGTAGTGTCATGTCTCACCTTTTTCCTGAAAACTCTCAATAGATGATATCTGACCTGGGGGGTGGCTGAGACACATTGCTGTTTAAAGGCTCCAGCAGGTTATGAATATGCCAAACTGTCTCTGATGCGTCACTTAGCACTTAAAACAGAGTAAAAATGAACAAAACATTACAGCCAGAGGATTAAAGTAATTTCACTGAGTCAGCAGAGTCGAATGTAAAATAAAAGTCCCGTTCAAACTTGGAGGACATGATATATGTGTTGTGTGAGGAAAAGAAAAAGCAGGTGAAGCAGACTCTGTAAAGTTTGGATGTGAACAGCTGTGCAGTCTGAAGATCTTCTGTTAAAAGAAAAGTGAAAGGAGCAAAGGATCAGAAACAGAGGAGTATGTATGTACTGTCAATAACCAAGTTTCTATTTATTCTAATTTTTCAGTGTTATTCCAAATGTAGCAATATTCCCAATTTATATGGTTTGTGTAAAAAAGCATATTCCATGTGGAATATAAATATACACATATTTTAAGATATATGGGATATCATGCTAATATTCAGGCTCTAGGACCATCCTTTTGACATATATATATGAATCTTGAAAATGCATCTTGGGGTTTTACTTGCTAGTGACACATAGCGTCTGGCCTGTTTACAGTCAGGTGTGTGCATCGTGAACAAACCAGCAACCGTGCACTTTGCAGGGCTGTGTGAAATTAATGCATGAAAGAAAAGCTCACATTTCTTGTGGAAGTAGAAATACACCGATGTTGAAAGATTTTGAAAGATTTGGATATCAACAGGATTTTGGTTACATGCAAATTCCAAATCCAACCTTCTCAAGAGGTTGGTTGAATAAATGAATTAAGGTGGCTGTGTTTACATTTCGTTATTGCAATCTAAAGATGCATAGATGCAGGTGAACAGGAATATGAGCAGTACAATAATTAATTTTAATGTAAACAGTTTAGTAGAAATATGGTATTTTTGGAACAAGGCCAACCACTGGAATATTTCATGCATGTTCATGTAATCAGTATGACTGTAGATTCATCTTCAATTAGCATTCTTAACTCCAAACTATGGTTTTAACTAACTAGTAACAATAACAGATATCTGCTCGGACCTTAGGCTGATTGGTTGTCAAGATCCCAGCCAATGTTTTTAACCACGGCCAAAACAGAGCTCACCAAGACAGATAGACTGACGACTGGAGTAAATGGCAAGTAAGTACACAGAACAGGTGTATATACTTTATTGAAGCGAGTAAGCTGAAGTCACTTTTTTTCCTTTTAGCCATTTTGCTCAAAAAAGGGAAGAAGAGATAGAGTTGAAAATTAACTACTGATGCCTTAATGTCTCAGCAATGTTGGATCTTGTGGGACTGGTTTCACCTGCTTTGTGGTAGTTTAATTTGTTACTATGTATCATGCTTCTTTTTTACATCATTCTTCTATAATTAAAGCACAACCTAAATGACAGCTATTAATTATAGCTGTCAAAGAACTGTTGTAAAACAAATCTGTGATACTTCCTTTTGAAATGCGATGAAGTAGAATCAAAAATCAACATAAATGGAAATTTTCACATAATTACGTGCTTACACAATGACTGTATGGTACTTCAGTAACCTTTCGCCAATGGCTTTGCTTAGATGACACTGTATGACTTTTGCTCTCAATTGGCTCACATTACTTGGTTAATTAGTTTATTTAACAGTGTAATGTCTGCAGTCTATTTGCGTTGGGTTTTGTGGTCAGTGTCTGTGTTGCCTCCAGCAATAACTGTGCTTCCTCAGTCCTCAGTCCTTGGTAAAAGTAATTGGTTGGACACAGAAAATGCTTCAAACAAACTTTAGCTGCACGTAAAGATACGCTGACACATGGTAATGTAAATCCCTACAGTGAGCATGTGAGAGATTTGTCTTTGTTATTTTAGACGTTTAAGAATAGCCAAGTATTTTCACTCCCTGTTGGCCTCGGTGGCCTTCCTTTGAGCAGCTGCTAAACATTTCTCTCTGTCAGTGTCTCTATTCGTCTATCTGCCTTGACCTCAACTCTCATGGCAGGGTCAGCTATTAGAAGTTAGAAAACAGTCTGTTATGTGGTGTGGTAGACTGAATCCTCTGTTGTGTGAAGCTTGCTCATCCCCTGATTGGCCAACATACAGTGAAGAAACAAGATCAAAAGCTGATGAAACATGGCAGCTATAATTAATGCTGAATATAAACTAATCAACAAAGGGAGCATCACTATCACTGAGCTGACACATCTTTGATTAACAGTGACTGCAGCTTCCAGTTGCACCGCCACACTTGTACACTTTCTCATGGCAGATTGATTTGACAGGGGCTTCAGACTTTAATGTTTCCATTTCACGGTATGAAGGAAGTCACAGAAAGAGTAGATGACATCAGACTGACCGCTACAAGGCATATCTGCCACTGGGTAGTAGAGAATGGGCTGGCATGGCTCAGCACCCTGTAGCATTCAGGATGAACAAGCTGCTGACGAGTATGGCAGAGTGGAAGTGGGTGCTCCAAGGACCAGCATATTCACGGCCCTGCACTTCATTTGGCCATAAATTAATGCAATTAGCACTCAATTCAAGGCAACAAATCTTTTCAATGGTTCAGTATGTGAGATATAGTGTGATCTATTAACATAATTATTCAGAAATTAAATATAATAATATTATAACTATGTTTTCATTAGTGTCTAATCACCTGCGAACAAGAATCATGTTTTCACAGAACACACCATGTTTCACCACCATGTTTCTATAGTAACCATGGACAAGTCAAACACAGGCTGCAGAGAGGGCCTTGAATGTTTTACACAAGCTTCACACACTTTAGGTTCTCCAACACACTGAGAATGGAAGACTAAGGTGAACAATTTGCTGTCAGTTGCAAATTGCTATTCCACAGCCTGATGCCACTAAATCCTACATGCTGGTCCTTTAACACATTTCACGTTGTGTCATTTATGAAACTGACCACACCAAGCTACCAATTATTGCTTTTCTTCCAACTCGTTTCACAGTGGCTGTCTCTAAGCAAGAAAAACAAAGTTCCTCTCAGTATATAATTCTGAAAGCCTCTGGTAATATATCTGAATTCTAAATTCATCTGCATTTATAAAAACTGCCGGGATTAGTCTGAAAAAGACCATCTTTCTACTTCATGCCTTAAGAAAGCCATTTTATGTCCTGAATTTTGTCCTCAGTGGAGACAGGAAAGGAAATGTGGAATATTAAATGCCATGGCTCTGTCTGTTAACTCCAGATAAAAATACAGCAATCAGATTGAAACCTTGAGGAAAATGGGGCAAAGCCCTGATCTTTGTGCAGGGAATTGAAATACATAAAGGGGAGACTTTTATGTGCAATTATTCTGTCTATTGTGAGTTAGTGGTGGTGGGGGGTGGGGGGGCAGGTCACATCTGCCTGGGCAGAAGTGGGTGTTAATGAATAAAGGGTGGGAAGGTGGGGGGTGTCTTCAGTGCTGATGAACAATTGTCTGGACAGTTTGATGTTGGCCAGTGAAGCACAACAGAAGAGATTTTCAACTTGTTGAAAAAATCACAGGTTCTTCTCACGCCTCATTAACACAGCAGCCATTCTTGTTAACCCCACATACCATACACGTACAAAACATTAGCAGACAAACTGCTTGGTTAAAAGATTGGCCGGAGGGTCATTGGCCTTTGATACTTGAGACAGAAGCAGAGATGTGTTAAAACTGTCCCCTAAATTTCCCATGAAACCAACATTTTCTCTTACCTGAAGATATATCCAGCATTTAAGCATGTAGCACAGTCTCTACATTTATTGTAGATTTGGTGTCAAATGCTTGGATTTTAAGAAAACATTTGGAGATGAAATACAAATTATTCACCAGCCAATCTTTATCAATAAACCAAGAATACTGATGATAAAAGAAGACTAATGCCTCATGCACATTAGCCCATTTTCAAATGAAACTGATTTTAAAAATGTGGTAAACCAAGTTATGGTCTAGCACAGTGATTCTTAACCATAGGGCCGCGGCCCAAACTTGGGCCTCAAGCGCCACCTATAGGGCCGCAAAAAACTTTGAG